>CM054179.1:26687616-26692616 GCA_028829895.1 Sinotaia quadrata | reverse complement strand
ACATACTCGCACACACGCGCGCGCACACGCATATATATAAAGTAGAGCATTTTAGGTGTTCACCAAAGTTGACGTAAATGAGTGTTTTAGGTCTTGACCCAAGTTGACGTAAAAGAGTATTTTAGGTGTTGATAAAATGTTAAAGGTTTCGTTACTAAAATTTCACACAGTATTTACACATTGCGTTTATTTTATTTAAAATCGCTATATAGTGTGGGCATTGTGCAGGTTCTTTACTGAAATATCGTTTAGAATGATAACAGATAGGTACCTTACCTGTTCCAAAGAGTGACAGCCGTAGGCGTACGTTACCATAATGCCACCTAGAGTAATTTATTGGCGTGTTTTCTTATCGTCACCTAGAGTAATATTTATAGGCGTGTTTTCTTATCGTCACCTATAGTAATATTTAGAGGCATATTTTACCGTCACCTAGAGTGATATTAATAGGCGTATTTTACCGTCACCTAGAAAGATGCTTAGAGGTGTATTTTACCGTCACCTAGAGAGATATTAATAGGCGTATATTACCGTCACCTAGAGTGATATCAATAGGCATATATTACCGTCACCTAGAGTGATATCAATAGGCGTATATTACCGTCACTACATTGTTAGAGATGTACCATTAGCATAATGTCACCCTAGAGTGATAATTTTAGGTGTACGTTACTACACTATGAAGTAGAGTGGTAGGCAAAAGCGTATAGTATCCTGTTTTAGGTGTACGTTACTACACTATGAAGAAGAGTGGTAGGCAAAAGCGTATAGTATCCTAATGTCTTCGATTGCGTAGATGTAATTTACCGTAATGCCCTCTAGAGTGATTGTTGAAATTATGGTGTACCATAGAGTTACCTAGAGTGATTGCTGTAGATGCAGTTAATCATAATGTCACGTAGAATGATAGTGGAAATGTACTTAATCAAATGTCACGTATAGTAATAGTGGAAATGTACTTTATCAAATGTAAAGAGGAGTGATAGTCGAAATGTACTTATCAAATGTCACGTATAGTAATAGTGAAAATGTACTTTATCAAAAATGTCACGAACAGAGAGATACTGGAAAATGTACTTTATCAAAAGTCACATTGGATGAAGATGATGTTTTGACATTCAAACGACTAGCTGTTTCAAAATGATCAATCACAGTGAAGCATATTAATTCACAAATATTGACCGCTGCAGAATTGTTCATGTGTTACATGTGAACATAAGGAACAAGCTACTCTGAACAGTAGGCAACTAAATTTCGTGCGTGTATTAAGAAAGCAACGTTCATCAGCCGTACTTCTGTCAACTGTCCTGATGCGGAAATGAGAAAGTGATATATCTGACAAAGAAATTCTTACACCATAACTTTCAGTCTTGCTCCGGCTGACAAGTAGTATTTCACGTGACACTGGAGCGACTGTCACAAACAACACCCAAAACGAAAGAATAACATGTTTTTTTAAATGATGTTTTCTTTCTTCTTGCACTATTTCGCACTGCTGGCTAGTGCATGTGTTTACTCCCGTGTTTGTTTCTTGTTGCGCTATTTCACATAGGTGACTTGTGCGCGTGTTTATTCTCTGTTTCTTGTTGCGCTATTTCACATAGGTGACTTGTGCGCGTGTTTATTCTCTGTTTCTTGTTGCGCTATTTCACATAGGTGACTTGTGCGCGTGTTTATTCTCTGTTTCTTGTTGCGCTATTTCACATAGGTGACTTGTGCGCGTGTTTATTCTCTGTTTCTTGTTGCGCTATTTCACACAGGTGACGTGCGCGTGTTTACGCTCTGTTTCTCTTAGCTATTCAGATATTTATTTTGTAGAAGACGATGACAGTGACGTCGATGGTTAAATGAAGATGATAATAAACTAATAAAGTAAGAAAATGATAATATATTACCAAGATGGGGAATTGAACACGAAGTCTACTCTAATGGCGGTGATGATATTGTCAATGGACCTTGAAGACAATAATGACTTTAAAAACTATTTTCCTTTTATTGTTCATTTGATATGATCGAGAGGGTAGTAACTTTAATTGTAATTGTAATTTCAGCTTAAAATAAACTTATTTCTGGTTTCTTTCAAATGCGCAGCATCCGAATATAAAGAATATAGCCGTTATAATTTAAAGGGGCTTCTTACAGAATATAAAGAATATAGTTTAAATTATTAAAGGGGCTTTGTACAAGACTGGGTGATATAGCCTACTATTATGAATGCGACTCCAAGGAACGTTTGATGGCGTCCACAAATAATAAAATAAAATGATAAGAATCAGATCTTTAAAGAAGCCCTTTTTAAGGAAATAATGATCTAGAGATCCTACCTGAAAAATAATATTAATTGTAAATTTGTGCAAAGGGACCTTTAAATAATCTGAGTGTAACATACTCAGCTAACCCGTTTCGGAGGACAGACAAGATTATGCCTAACTCATACTCGTGTCGGGAAACCGGTGTGCCGCCGTACCTGGGGTCCGCTACAATTTTCAAGGTTGCCGCGAAAAATTTGGAAATTTTAAAAATTTTAGAAAAGAGCAACTAATAAATGTAACGAAATGTACGAAACGCGGGATAACCCGCCAGAGTGAGTTGTAGCCAACACATTATCCATTACTTACCAGAGTGAGTTGTAGCCAACACATTATTCCTTACTTACCAGAGTGAGTTGTAGCCAACACATTATTCCTTACTTACCAGAGTGAGTTGTGGCCAACACATTATCCATTACTTACCAGAGTGAGTTGTAGCCAACACATTATTCCTTACTTACTAGAGTGAGTGGTGGCCAACACATTATCCATTACTTACCAGAGTGAGTTGTAGCCAACACATTATTCCTTACTTACCAGAGTGAGTGGTGGCCAACACATTATCCATTATTTACCAGAGTGAGTGATGGCTAGCAAGTTATTCCTTACTTACCTGCATTTAATTTTGCGCACAGTCGTGAGAGCTACCGGATGTCTATCAGTGTTCTATGGGGTGAGGTGAGTGATATCAACGCTTGCTCCCAGTACCGGATGTCTATCTAACCTTATTGTGACTTAAGGGAATTTTCTATTTTCATTGATTGATCTGTAACTTTACTTTGCTGATAAGGCATAACTGTATCAGAAAAATATAAATGTAAATGTGCCTTATTGATACTACATAACTGTATCTGGAAAACGTAAATGTAACTTTAATTTGTTAATATCATGTAACTGTATCTGGAAAAGCATGTAATTTGTAAAAGGACAAGTAGCTGCATTCTTTGTTCACTTATGGTGAACTAAATTATTGCATTCAATAATTGTAAATATATATTGAATTATAATTAAGGAAAGATATAGTCAATGACTGTCTATCTGAATTTCTACAAAAAAATTATTATTGTGTTTCTGCAGCCACTAACAAACTCCTTTTGAGTACCTTGGTACCTGTGTTTCCTTTGGTTTCCTTTGGCACAATTACATCTACCTTAGTGCAAATATTTCCACCTGGAAACTGCGAATTATTTTGCAAATTAATGCCACCAGCCACAGGTTGGTGTGAGCCTGAAGACCAGCACGAAGTTACGACATCACCTACCACAATGAGAAAGAGGGACACAACTCCAGACAGGTCATGTTGACCCTTTTCATGAAATGTTTGACTTCCGTCTTATCTTTTGATGTATTTTGTTCATGTTATTTGAATATAACAATTGAAATTTGTTCACAGATACTTTGTTGCCGATTCCAAGAACACTATATAAAAGATAATAAGAGAGCCTTTTCAGGCCTGACACTATAACTTCTGTTTACAAGTATATATTTTATGCATTTTATGTGTGTCTTCATGGTATATGTCATTATTTGTATTTGATTAATGTTGAATTGCTGTGCATTTTGAGTTAATTCTTTTTAATAAATTATATTTCTTTATTTATCAACACCCTCGACCTGTGTAATATTACAAATGGGTTAAAAGGAGAGAGTAGTGTGTGGGGGGGGGGATTAATAACTGACAAGACGGGTGGTATAGCGTTTTAGGGGGTGTTCACTACTCTGTGTTTTGGACGTAAGCAAGGTCAGAGTTGTTTCTCTAGTGTTCATTATAATACTAGGAATTACTCTGGGGAGAGTCCATCACCCGCAAACTGAGACGTCGAATTATCACACTGATAGCTGATGATAATGTTCACTTAATCAAAGAGGCCCTCTCGTAGTTAGTAGTAGTATAAAATACCTGTTATACATAGTGCGACACACAATATGACACAGAGTAGAACGCACAGTACGACATACACTAAACTACTAACAGAAATCGGGCACACTTAAGACACAAGTACGCAATGCAATGTGACACGCTAGGATTACTCAAGACACAAGTACGCAATGCAATGTGACACGCCTAGCACAATAGTGCTAAGATTACTTAAGACACAAGTACGCAATGCAATGTTACACGCTAGGATTACTCAAGACACCAGTACGCAATGCAATGTAACACGCTAGGATTACCCAAGACACAAGTACGCAATGCAATGTGACACGCTAGGATTACTCAAGACACAAGTACGCAATGCAATGTGACACGCCTAGCACAATAGTGCTAGGATTACTCAACACACAAGTACGCAATGTAATACCCATATTATTACAATCACAAAACAGAACAGCAACAGAAAATAACATATAACATTTACCACACTCGTATTGAATTATTCCAAGTTCTCAAGTACTGACTTCCAAAGGTAGCTGGGTCAGGTCAGGTCGTTTCACGTCATTGCTTGGCGCACATCTAAATCAGGAGTGTGTGTCTATACACACTTAATTATGTATTTGTATATTTACACATTCATACAAACATATACATATACATATGCATTCATGTATTCACATTTATACACATATGTACGCAAAGAAACAGATAGATAGGTTCAGGTACACGGTTTGGATGCATTCAATTAACCCAGAATGCTGGTGACTATTAAAAAGATATACATTTATAAGAAATGTATTAAGCTTCGCTATGTT
>CM054179.1:26415116-26677616 GCA_028829895.1 Sinotaia quadrata | reverse complement strand
TGTGAATGACAACCTAAAACAAATCTAAAATG
The DNA here is from genome assembly GCA_028829895.1 of Sinotaia quadrata. Lineage (NCBI taxonomy): Eukaryota > Metazoa > Mollusca > Gastropoda > Architaenioglossa > Viviparidae > Sinotaia > Sinotaia quadrata. The sequence goes on along the minus strand of CM054179.1, from coordinate 26,677,584 downwards.
TGAATGACAACCTAAAACAAATCTAAATTGAACGGGAGCTAACTTAACATTTTGAGGATGAGACCAGATATGCATACTTTGTCGAATACATAAAAAAGAAACGGTACTCTCCCAAACATAGCTTAACATACACCACTGACAGCATGACATATTTTCAATTTATTCAAGTTGTGTTTGTTGTGTGTGATATAAGGATTTGCTAACCGTCAACATGGTTTTAAATTTTGAAAGAATATGTGAGAAATATTTTCGTCATTACACCATATTTGTCACTTTTTATTATATGAACTTTTATATGCATAAAATGTGGTATATTTTTCTTGCTATTAACGCTTATAATTTACCTCTGTTTAAAGTACATGTCATGCTCTGTAAGTTAAGTACAGCATTATTGAAAGATGGTGAAGAATGTTTTTCTTATTTTTTTTAATTGTAGAGACACTTCTATCTGGGTAGTGCCCATGCTAAAGGACACAGATCCTTCGGTCAGAATTTCAAAGGACAGCATTTCTAAAACTAGGTTTATCTGTGTGATAAATATTTTCGCCCCTTCCTTTAATTGTCAATTATTATCATGTAGATTTTCTATTTATGAAATGTTTATTATAAAATTGTGGGGCACTGTATTTATGTTGTTAGTATTTATGAGGAGAGAGCTTAAAAGTAGATATCGTGCAGAGTACGTTAAGAGTAATATGTATGAAACATGTCTTTCTACATGCAGAATCTATCAAAGAGTGACAAGAGCAAGGGGCATAATGCTGGCTTGCCCCTACATTCCCTTAACTCCCATTGGTCCTTTACAGTCAGCTTATGGCCATTGGTCAGTTATGATGTATCACTCTATCTATCCGTTGATTATTGTCAGCCAGTGCGATAGGTAATATGTTTAGTGACCAAGCGTGGTTTCTTCAATAAAACTTGACTGATGAATTTGAAAAGAGTAGCACAGAATATCCCTTTAACCTAGAATGTTAACTCAGGGCATCTTCTAGTTAACTTAGAGAAATTCTTACATTTTCCTCTCCATGTCACTCTTAACGCGCAGTGCACAATGTCTACTTTTAAACTTCGCCACATAAATGTAAACAACACAAATCAAGTGCACCACATTTTATAATAAAACATTTCATAAATAAACTCTATATAGAAAAAAAATGACAAATAGGAGAAAGGGTGAAGATATTTATCACAATATATATATACATATATATCTATTTAATTTTCTGTTATCCTTTCCGTCTGCTACATGATGATATTAAATGTTGGCTGTCAATATTGATAAAACATTACAAGAACATCATTTAACGGATATCGAAACAAACTCTTTAAGGTCTAGAGAACAATAAACTAGTTATTTGATTGTAAAAAAAATTGAATTCTGATCTTTAAGTAAGGAAAGTTGGATATTATTCACTTTTTATTGCATTTGTTGTTCACATCTATATTTTATATTTGATTCAATGTTTTAATGTACAGTGTGTTTATTAAATTTATATTGTTAAAATAAATTTCTATTTCTTTTATTGTTCATCCACTATGTCTATTGTATATTCAGAAGAAAGGGTTCGTTTGTGGTGGTGGATGCGTTACATAATGATTACGAAACAGCACATAAAAGAGAACCTATGAATGTGGGTGGTCCACCATGAAGCTATGGGAATATAACAGGTCGATGTTAATTCTAAGTGTATATTTAAATACAACGATTAGCATTGGGTAGGGTGAAGCACAGAGAGTACGCCCTATCGTAACCCAGTCTGCATTTAAGAAGTGTATTAGGTTATAGATAAGAGTACGACCTATCGTAAATCAATATGCATTTAAGAAGTGCATTAGGTTATAGATAAGAGTACGACCTATCGTAAATCAGTCTGCATTTAAGAAGTGCATTGGTTAAAGATAGGAGATATTATAATCCTCAAAATTAAGTGGCATTTCGTACTTTAAAAATGCCCGTCACATTAAGATTTTCTTTGTTTGCTTTCTTAAATAAAAATAAAATATGTACTGACAATACCTCTAAGGAAAACAAGTTTTGAATCAGTTACATACAATCACGTGAGAATGTTTTATTGCGAATCGAATACAATGGACAGAGTTAAAGTGGACTGTGCTAGGGTGAAAATCGAACACAATGGACAGAGTTAAAGTGGCCTTGAATACAGTGGACAGAGTTAAAGTGGACTGTGGTAGGTTGAAAAGGGGACACCATAGATGAATTAGAGGTTGACATGTATAATTGCAGTGTGCAGCAAAAGAACAGTTTGTATTATCGACATTATTGTTAAATAAGTATTGCTTATGAAGAATAAATGCATTTATACTTATAATTTTAAAAATCCATTTAATTGAGGAGAATTAAATTACTAAGGGAGGCACACTTAAAGTGTAAATATTGTTTTCTTAAAACTTAATCAATTCAGTTTATATTAAACACTGTAAACAATTAAAAATAAATAATGAAATAACACAGGTATATGCACCTATTATAAAGTTAAACGGAACCAGCTATTCTGGCCGTTTTTGTTCGAAAGCTCGAAAACGCTCGAATCATGTGATCTTGAAGAAATTCTAAACATAGAGCTCTGACCTCGCGCGCGTGACGTCAAATGAGAGGCATAATAAAGCTGAGTGAATCGCTGCTTCATTGTGTATGCGTTCTTTCTTTAGAGTGGTTTTCATCTTTTAATATATATTTTTTCACAATTACTTTGCCAAAGATATAAGATTTCTAGCAATGTCGCGATTGAAAGAAGGCAGTATTATGTCGATAAATAAATAACTTTTCTGAAGTCAAGCTAAGAGCTGCCCAGTGACCAAAATCTTCGAAAGGTACATCATTTAAAAAACAAACAGCAGGAAAAGGCCGCATTATATTTATAAAGACTGATGTGGAGTGAAAGTATCAAGAAGCTATATTAATACATGTATAGTTTTTGTCCATTAATTGTAAATCTATATGCTAGGATACTTTAAAGCTTCATCTAAATGATCATTTGTGTTTGTCTCAAAGCTCATCCAACAACGTCATTTAAACTTAAAAACTAACACATATATAAAGATAAAGTTACCTTTTATATATATTAATATTAAAAGCAGTTAGCAAATTTTAACTGGATTACAATCTCATAATCCATATAGTTATCTTGTACTACATTAATTTTACTCATATTGCAAACAGGTAATATTACTATTATTAGAAACAGTCATAAAGTATCATATATTCAAAAAATATTAATAAATCTAAATGAAACGTGATAATAATTAATTGAAATACTTTCACATTAATTTCATTTATAATCGTAGGGCAATTTGCAAATGCTTTTCGCGAATACTAAATTAATTATGCATATGATAATTATTCACGAGAAACTCATGAACAATTTACTTTTCTCATCTCTTTTATACATAATTTTTAATACTTAAATTATCTGCTCAGTCAATAACTTTTTAATTATTATTTTATACTTTTTAATGGCATTTAAGTGTTAAATTATTTCAGGTATTACAAGCGTATTAAAAATAAATAAATAAAACAAAATTGTATGTCTCGATACATTTATTTGTTTGTCATTAGTATTAAAATAACTAGCCAATTACAGAGAAAATAGGAAAAGTAGGATCAAAAATAACTAGCCAATTACAGAGAAAATAGGAAAAGTAGGATCAAAAATAAGATGCAACACTTGGATCGTTTGCATATGTGATAAACAACTGATTATGCCACGCTGTTTATTTTGACTTTAGGTAGGTCACAAGTTGAAATAAACAGCGTGACATAATTATAATTAGTTGTGTGGTTGCTCTTCGATCGTAGCTTTTCGCACCAGTTCACCACTGAGTAGCGTAGTCTAGTCAGGCTGGAAATGTCTATGGGCGAGCTCACCCTACCCGTTCACCACTGAGTAGCGTAGTCTAGTCAGGTTGGAAATGTCTAAGGGCGAGCTCACCGTACCGGTTCGGAAATGAAAATATCGGAGAATATGATTCAGAAGTTTAATCCCTGAATTCACATAATAGTGCTAACATAAGGACATGTATCCGTACATTTTGATTGTTTCACTAATTAATTTATTCTTTATATCCTTAAATCAGTGTCTAGTTTTCCTAGGAATTGCACTTTTAAAGTTCAGTTTTAAAGAAACCCTAAATAGCCCTCCCGCGCCTTCTACATTTGTCAAGAAATGATAAACCCCGCAGAGAGCGACATTCATCGCGGGTCGTGGTCCTTTGCTCCGCAGAAATCTGTGCAGAAATAGAATTGAAGATAATTCTATAGCGAGTGATTCTCTTATGCAATGTTGCACAAAGTAAATATAGAAAACGAGAGGCTCTCATTTACAACATCGACGTGCTTGGTTTTATGTCAGGAGTTCCATAACAATATAAAGAGAGAATGACGTTTTTAAGCCATTAAAGTCATAGGAGTTGCGGTTCTTTGATGTCAGTCTAATTTCACCGACATGCAGACTGAGAGCAGAGAACCTGCTGTTTGTCGTAAGCGAGTTCAAACTCGAAAGAGTGAACAAAAAGAGAAAAGGGGCGGAAACTATTTCCATTTACACCATTAAGAGATTATTTTTAAAAAACGTTTTATGAATATGTTTTATTATATTCTTCGTTTCCCGCGACGCGTGAAGCAAGCAAGTGTGTTATTATATTTGACTGCAGTGTTTAAATGTGCACAGACCTTTTCCCCCAATTTTCTCATGTTTGTTCCTTTCGGGCACAACACTAAATCACTGATGAATAAAGTTCTACAACTTCTACTACTACTACAACTACAACTATTACTATTTATGCAACTACTATTAGTAATTACACATTATTTTGACGACAAGAAAACGATTTTGAAATGGCTTATGGGAAGTATAAATAACGTGAGTTAGACCGGGTTGTTACAAGAAAGGTTATTTTTGTTGCAGGAATAAGCAGCAGCGTCTTAAATTCCTCTTGTTCATTCCCTCCTCTTCTTGTTTTTGACTCTGGCCTTGCTTGGCTTTCAGACCCATCCCTGCGACTGCCTATTTTCACGATCCATTGTGATTGTCTGGCTCGGCTTTGAGACCCACCCTACGCCTGCCTAGTTTCATGATCCATTGTGATTGTCTGGCTCGGCTTTGAGACCCACCTTACGCCTGCCTAGTTTCATGATCCATTGTGACTATCTGGCTCGGCTCCCAGTTTGACCAAAGGAGGACAAGAAGCAAGAGCAAGCAACTCAAACTATCATCTATGGCGTCATTCTTACTCCTATTGGAGTGGTAAGGGAGGGCAGTGCTACAAACGTTAAGTTATAATAGTTAAAATAGCATTAAAAGTGACGATAACAAATGGGTGCTGATTATAATGATTGTAGGATTACTAACAAGATAGCTGAAACTAATTTCGCATAAATGGATAACAAAGTGAATACAAGATAAATACGTCCTTTATGCTATATTTATTATTGAATGAGTTGGTCCAAATAAATGAATAATTTTGCCACAACTATTTTTTTTCCTGAGGGATCATTAGTTTATGTTAGTTTATATCGCAGCTGGAAACATATCCACACATAAAAATAGTTTGTAATTCACCACACTGAGTTGTAAATTACACTTACCTAGATCCAAACCTTCGAATTACCCAGAAAAGTATTTGTTAAGCTAACGACCGCCTTTCATGAACAGACTCTAGCCACACCAAATTCAAGTGATCAGACAATACCTTTCTCTACAGCAGATACATTTTTTATCTTAGCACACTGGCTGGTCTCGTTCTTGTAAATCTTAAACATAGGATAATAAAATTACTCGTCCAGTTGGAACTGGTTTGCATGCAGCAATTTCTAGCATATTCTCAACTCGAATGTTTACACCAAAACATAAAATTTCAATATCATTCCTTCAGTAGGAAGGAGGAAAATATCGAGGACTATGTGTTGACTTTTATGCAATTTAGGCTGTGATATATTCTGAAACTTTATCTGTTGGGATGCCTACTATTTTGGGCATCAATGTAAATAATAGAGTTTCTACACATAAATAATATACATTATGGTAATTCATGTATCCATCAATATACAATCAATGATATAAGTCAAAAGGTTAATCAAAAATTTCAAAAGAGAAGAAAGGATAGACAGTGCAAGACAAGTTCTAAATAGTGCTATAAAAATAATGAGCGAAATAATACTGCTTTATAAATGTCTATTTCGCTAGTCAACTATATTTTCCCTAGCTATGTATTTAGTCTGGGATTGCTGGTTTAGGTTCAACAAGCTCAACAAACTTTCGACAATTGTTTTCCACATTTACTAATTTCAATACTAGTTTAAATGTTCTGAACACATTTGCGCTCATCACAGGACAGAGCCTATCCACTTTACGGTGACACCTCTGGGCAGTGATAAAGAGATCCCCATTGAGACAATGAAGTAGAGATCCCTATGAGGCACCTATGTATAGATCCATAGTGGCACTAATATAGATGTCCCCATGAGGCACTGATATAGAGATCCTCATGAGGCACTGATATAGAGATCCTAATGGAGGCTCTCATATAAAAATCTTCATAGAAGCAGTGATCTAAAGATTCTCATGAGGCACTGATATAAAGATTCTCATGAAGCATTGATCCCCATGGAGGTACTATTATAGAGATCCGCATGGAGGCATAATATACAGAGATCTCTCTGGAGGCTTTCCCGTACTGTGTGGTATGTTTCTCAAAATGACTGTTCACTTGTCAGATAAATGTCACTTAAGAACCAGTACTACTCTATTGCCTCCAACTTAAAGCAATAGCTGATTAAACTGAAGATACAATATAATTGCGTAATGCAAGAGTCCTCAGCAAACTAGAAGTTCTTTTTCTTTCAGGGAGTGTATTTGCGTGTGTTCTTTTCTTACAATAATGAATGTTTTATTAAATATGTATATGCGTGGTTGTATGTACGTGTGTGTGCGCGAATGTGCGTGTTTATATGTATGTATGTACATCCATGAAAAGATAACTGTCCCATAAAGTAAAGATTTAGCTAGCTCTACGTGGAAATTGTATCATTTTTAGGGAAGAGAGAATATAAAATACTGACTATTACGATTTTGTATGTTACACGATTCCGCAACATTTAGAAAAATAAATTGTTGCAAAATTCGGATACGCTTAGTTGCAATATTTTTTTTTTAATTTGGAGAAAAAATTATGAAGAAGGACACATGAATTAATGCACTGTGTGTGAGTATGTGTGTGTGTGTGTGTGTGTGTGTGTGTGTGTGTGTGTGTGTGTGTGTGTTGTGTGTGAGTGTGTGTGTGTGAGAGAGAGAGAGAGAGAGAGAGAGAGAGAGAGAGAAAGATTATAATTTGGCGGTTAACATTTATGTCAAAGACAGTTAATTCTGTGTGTTTGTTTGTTTATATAATTTTAAAACATAAATAAAGCAAACATATGTACAAAATAATAAGCTGGATTCTTTGCAAAATTGTTGGGAAGTAAACGTATATTTCATCGGTCAGGATAAATCCGTTGCCAAGCAATTTCTGACATTAGTACTACTTTTGTACTTGCTAATAGACTTCCCTCAATCTGTGACTTCGTACACATGTGAAATCAGCGTACGATATCTTTTAGTTTGACTCTTTTCTTTTTAACCGCAATTTTACTGCTGTAGTTGTTCATTTATTCTATTTTAATTTCTATTTATTCTCCTATCTAAAGTGAAACCGCTAACTGTTGAGACATGAAGAAAAGTGTTCTGTTTTTTGCATGTTTCTCTAGCATATAGTGCAAATGTGCATAGTACGACCCTAACGACGTGTAGATTGTGATCAGTCTGTAAAACTAATTCCAATAAGACTACCTCCAAATGTCAATGAACCCTTTTCGTGTCAACAAAAGCTACCCTTGGAAAAATGTATCCAGTTCAACTCGACTGCTTTAGTACAAATAATAACAATCATACAACACCACAACCTCCCAACCTGTTATTGCTTTAAAGGAAAAAAGGTATTTCACTCGTACATATCGTGCGTGTGTGTGTGTGTGTGTGTGTGTGTTGTAAGCAAGTCTGAGCTTTAAAGGTTCTCTCTCGAACGAAATCTTGAAGCATATTCAATTTCGTATACAGAAGACCTTAGAATTTTTCAAGAGAATGGATAAAACCAGAAGCGGTGTGCGTGGTCCTATTCTTGTTCGTTTTTAAAAATACATTTATCAATGAGTACGAAAAGTGTTTACTTGCAGAAACGCAAGTGATATGTTTCAATGTAATAAGTTGTATTTATCTGTGTTATTCGACGTATATATAAAACACTGACATGGCAATGTTTTCAGTCTTTACATTTTGACATCCTTGAAAGCTTTTCAACATCCTCTCTTTATCGTCATAATTATCATCATCATCATCATCATCATCATTATTGTTAATTGTTTGTAGAATATTGTAACGTCAGATTTGTAAATAGAAAATAAGTTGAACATCTAAAGTTTAAACTGTAGAAAATGAAACTTCTTTCTTTCTCTCTTTCTTTCTTTCTTTCTTTCTTTCTTTCTTTCTTTCTTTCTTTCTTTCTTTCTTTCTTTCTTTCTTTCTTTCTTTCTTTCTTTCTTTCTTTCTTTCTTTCTTTCTTTCTTTCTTTCTTTCTTTCTTCTTTATAATATTAGTTTACATTTAAATTTGATTTAACTTTATATTTTTAAAATTTTTAAACTTTATTTTTTTGCTTCATCAATTTGTATTTATTTATTTTCATATTTATTTTTTAAAGGATATTTCTTGCAGGGTGAGTTGATATGAATATTGTACTAAATAGTGTTGGCAAAATTTATTTTTGAGACTTGGAATTATCGAGAAAGTGTAGCAAAACTAAAGTTGTTTAGCTTATTCAAATAATGCATTCATTCTACTTAGCGTAACTATTTTGATTAAGTTTGGATTCACCAAACGGGTCAAACAATAAGTCTGATTATCAACTTCCAACATATCGGAAAAAATCTCCTCCTTTCTATTTTATAACAGTGGCATTTCCTTGTCATCAATTCGGGTACTAAACAACCGCTAATCTAAGTATACATGTGTGTGTGTGTGTGTGTGTGTGTGTGTGTGTGTGTGAGTGTGTGTGTGTGTGTGTGCGTGTGTGTGTGCGTGTGTAAAATATTTATGTTTGCTAGGGAAGAGCTGCCATAAATTAGTCTCATCTCTTTTAGGGAACTAGAAAGAGTCTGTATTTTTCAACTTTTTTTTTATTATATTCTAAAACATCATCGTTATTTTCTAAAATAAAATAAAAGGTTTTTTAGTGTTAGTACTTAGTGTTGATAGTGGGGTTAGTTAAATATCAGAAGGTAAATTAGTATCCGGCATTGTTAGAAAAATAACCCTTCATGTCCAAGCAATGTGACATAAAGTGACAGAATAAAAAAATAAACACATGCATTTCCAGCAAATGAAAATCAGTTTCAAATTTGGGAAAATGAGATAATTCTGTTGATTCATCATATAAAAACAGATCATGAGTGAACGTCATTCTATCCAAATAGGTCGTGAGTGACAGTTCTTGTTTCTAAGGACATTATGAGTGACCGTCTTTGTATCTAAAGAGATCATGAGTGACCATCCTTGTATCTAAAGTGTGAACGTCATTGTAACACGTGTCACGAAATAAGAATTGCATTGTTATTAAATTATAAAAATTGTATGTATTAATTATTATTGAAGTGATGGGAACATAAGCCTTTTATGAATGTGGATGATTAAATGGATACAAGGATGAAAGTGTGAATGGGCGAGTGGTGTGATTGGAATTGGTGTCTTTCAGGTTTTCTTTAATGGTTGCAAAACTGAGCACTAGAATAAGAAAAGAAGCGAAGCATGATCTATTTAAACTTATGGACTAAACATGTCCAGCGGTCCATCAAAGATTGATTGAAGAGTGGAGAAAGTTTTCTCATACCAGATTGGCTAATAGATTAAGCGAGCCTTATAGGCGGAATAGAAATATGACATTGTTATTAAGTTAGCAAGATATCTCCACTCTGCAAGATTTTGGGCCAGTAGGCAGAGGCCATTATTACAGCTGGTCTCTGTGAGTCTAGGAGAAAAAGCTTCAAAGAAGAGAAAGCCTCTTTTTGGAAGTGAAACTTAGCAACTGAGAGAAAATGAAGTTGGTGACCTAGATTGTATTTTTTTAAATTTGAATTGTGAGAATGAGGATTAAGCATTAACCATTATAAGCTTTTTTTTTCTAATCTTGATGTTTCTTGCAGAGATGAGAAAGAAGTAATTAATATAAATTAGAAATATTCAGAAAAGGAGCGAAGGGAGAATTCTGGTTGTATTTTACAGAATTGAACGCATAAATCCCAGCAGACGATTTGACCAGGGGCTTCATATATTGCGTGTGTCTATGTCCGAAATAAAGCTAATCCAAGTTATTGTCAAGTCTACCACTAGTGTGTGTTCTATCATAGTCAACAAGAGACTAAAAATGTTGTGTATCGAGAATGAAGGTTAACATAATGTTCTATCATAGACAACAAGAGACTAAAACTGTTGTGTTTCAAGAATGAAGGTTAACATAATGTTCTATCATAGTCAACAAGAGACTAAAAATGTGTATCGAGAATGAAGGAACATAATGTTCTACAGCGATGGCTCAAGTACGTACAGCATATAGCAAAACCAACTGCGACTTAACAGGTCAGAGGTCTAGGACGTGAACTACACAAAATGACAACTGTTAACAGGTCAGAGGTCTAGGACGTGAACTACACAATATGAAAACTGTTAACAGTCAGAAGTGTGAAGATTTTTATTGTTAGATCACATAATTTTATGATAAAACTTTAGAATCATCTCCTGCATATTTTATTTTCCTTTCATATTAAATATTAATTCTTAATAGTTCAAGTCTGTTTTTGCAATAATTTCTAGTGTATTTGTAAGTTTATCTAATCTAATAGTCTACTTTGCCCTTGTCTGTTACATTACATAATGCATATATGGGATGATATGAGTCACAGCAAACAGCAAACTGTCAATCCAACAGGAAACTAGAGACTATTACCTGAGTCGATATCCTTAGGTGGATTAGTGTGTTAAGCCTGTGTGTGTCTGAGCTAATCACATAAATATAGATCACCCAAAGTCTCAAGTAACAAATTTATTGATGTCGCTATCAGAATGTCATAATAACCTGTCTAGGAATGCCTGTAGACTAAGAAATTGTATTCGCTAGTGATAAATATATGATTATATAATAATAATAATAATCGATAACTAAGGTGGCGTAGGCAACACACCCACAAACAAAATACACTATTTATGATTAAATCAATTATCCACCCACAGTGAAGAATAGAAACCATAAATAACTTGCTACTAAGAAGGTAACTTAGGAAAATGTAATCCCATTAATGAAATCATAACAATAATTCATGTATATTACCAAATTTATTAAATATTTTAAACTAATTAAATTGATAACTAAATTTATTTTTTTAAATGAAGGGCGATGTTAAGATCGGACTGCTGAAGATTCACAATATTATTTTAAACTAATAAAACACAACAAGCTTTCTCTCTAAGTTACAAGCGCTGTCGTCTGAATATATTAAACATATGATACCATCGATATATATTATATATAAATTATTTCTTAGCCCATTGTTCTATCAAATGGGATTTTGTAATCACGTTTTAAAAGAAAGTACTATATTTAAAACGAATATGTTAGAGCAGAATTTATTTATTATAAAAATGCCCTTGACTTTAAACATTTCTGCCGGCTTTATTTGTCTTTGCTTTTGCCGTGTCTGTCTCAATTTTATGCGGTCTATATCATTTGAAAACAATGTACCGATAGGTCTCATTTGCTATTACAACAGCTGTAACTCATTGCAACGACCCAGTGACTATTCTAAAGCATGACATTCTAAGTTGGGATGGGGTTGACACGTTTTGATCTAACAGTCACGACTTATCACCCCAATTCGTCTGTGACTGGTAGGATTTATTTGTAGGCTGTCATTGGCATGGTCCGTCTTCATGAGACTGACTGGTCCTTGTCAAAAGTTTATCGCTCTCGCTCTATATCCCACAGTTCTACAGATATTTGATGATTAAAGTTCAAGTCCACCCACCACCACCACCCACATCTCCCAAACGTAATAAAAAGAGTTTGATCTAAATATACATACAGATTAAAAAGTCTAAAAATCTATTTTAATTCGTCTCAAAATAAATTAAACAAACAAAAATAGTGTCTAATCTGCCCATCCCCAGTAGAGAAGCACTCAATGCTCGTGAGTTAGAGAAAATGAATTTCATCATCCATGTAGAGATCTGTTTCGGGAAAAAAAATACGTGCCATCATCTATATAAGGCTAAGTGTTTAAGAGGTCACGGTCACGACTCTTCCTTAAGAGAGCATTATTGTATATAAAAGTGAGAAAACAGATGTATATTCCTCAATTTGTCTTGACAGTCTCCCACGCGGACAAATTTAAATTATGAGTTTCCTACTTGAATGTTTACATTTCAGTTTGGAATAGCATCAAAAAGGCAAGCTAGCTCCTCAAATAGACATTTTGATTTTCAGTGTCTGGCTATATATCATTTAGCAGTCCATGTAAGAGCAAAGTACAGCACCAGATTTGAAACTGCACTCAACGACCGTAGAGGCGTTTCGATTGTTACACCTAATGCACTGTACTTATCTGTAAATAGCGTTCGTTGTGAAAACTATTACAATAATAATAAGTTGAAACACACTTTTGCTTGTCCCGTTTGCCACATTTTACAAATAAATGTAAACATTTCCATTTATTTTATTTAACGATGGCATTCTCGTTTAGCAGTTTCATGAGCTAAAAATAGTACAGAGTTGAAACTCTTCCCTCTTGAAATTTGGAGATGTCACTGTTCGGCTTTATGACGATGATTAATATGCAAATAAATATTGATCTGCATGCTGAATGTTTTAGTTGAATATCTACTCTTTCAAATAAATGTCCTGTTAGAATGGATAATGTGGTTTTAATCACAATGCATAAGTGATTTAACCATCCAGTTAATGTGTTTTAACTATGCATTAACGTGCTTTAACCCTACACTAAAGATGCTTTAATCAACACTAATGGTGCTTTAACCATTCAGTAAATATGCTTTAATCATACACTAAATATGATTTAACCACACACCAAACTCGCTCTAAACCTGTTTTAACCATGCACTAAACATGATTTAATCATACACCAAACTTGTTTTAACCATTCGCTAAACATGCTTTAACCACTCACAAAGCTTGCCATAACTTTACACTAAACGTGTTTAACCATACACTAATGGTGCTTTAACCATGCTGTGATGGGCCGTTTTTGAACAAGATTATTCTACTCAAAACCTAATCTGTTTCACCCCGCCCATACTGGTCTCAATAATTTGAAGACAGAGCAACTCGGTCAGGCTGCAGAGACATTAACAATTAATTACTTTTTCTCCTCTTGTGTCTGAGCACTTACCAGTTCAGATTTTTTACACAATTCGTGCGTTAGTCCATCTCTTGAAATCCTGGCCTAACAGTCACTCTTGCCTAGGGGTCACTTCCCAAAATATGCTATTGTCAGACTTTTTAACACAATTAAAATTATGACCACCATCACCTAAGCATCTACATATCTCTTTCTTGCTGATTAAGAAGTGTAACAATTTATTCAATACAACAAAAGTTAAACTAGATGAAATTGATTCAGAAGTGTAACAATTTATTCAATACAACAAAAGTTAAACTAGATGAAATTGATTAAGAAGTGTAACAATTTATTCAATACAACAAAAGTTAAACTAGACAAAATTGATTAAGAAGTGTAACAATTTATTCAATACAACAAAAGTTAAACTGGATGAAATTGATATATAATAAGTAGTAGTCACAACGGCAGGCTAATTAAGGAGCATTGTTCATATGACCTAAGTTAATGATTAAATCAAAATCTGAACAGATTCATGAAAGTTAGCGTAGAGATACTTATTATTAGGCAACATTTCATGGTCTCTTAAAATGTTTATGCCTGTGATGCTAATGAAAACTAGTAATTGATTATGGTTATTATTAGTTAATAATCAATAACTAATTACAAGTGATGAGAATCATAATTTATGTTTTTAATACTTCTCCAGCAGATGCCACTCATCTCTCTAACCTGGTGGATATGTAATCTGTAAATTTTTTCTCTCTTTCACAACATTAAAGACAAACATTTACCATCATACAATATTCTTGTATCTTCAGTTGATGTAAGCCAAGCTCTGTTTTCTTTAATCATTGGCTTCTAACTGGGCAAATGCTACATCTCTCTCAATCTGTAATCTTTTCACTTTATCTTCACTTTCAGTCTGTAATCTTTTCTCTTTTTTGTTCTTTTTATTTCTAGTTCTTGTCTTACTTTTACAAAGTCTATAACATAATATATAGCTTTCCATCCTCAAGTCACTTGCTTCCTCCTTCCCCATCTCTAACCACATCTTTCTATCGCCCCTAGAATGTTTCATTTTAAATCACAAAATAATGCTACCATGATCAACTAGCTGACGGGAAAGTGAGTTGACTGATTTTACAAAAGTTTTTCCACACACACTTAAGCAACTAGTAAACGTTTTAATCTAGTTACTTAAAATGCACAATCAATGTAACCAATATAATCTGAACACATTAATAATGAAAACTTTGGTAATACATCTATTAATACAAAATGTAATCAATAATTATAAACTGAAAGGTTAGTAAAAAACAAACTTCAAAAGAGAAAAAAATAGACAAAGCAAGACAGTTCTAGTTTGTTTTTATAAAAATAATGAGACAAAGATTAATTTCTAAATGGCTACTCCAGTAGTCAAATGTATTTCTTTCAAGCTCTGTTTTAATCTAGGATTTCCCATTGAACTATAAGCACAACAATTTTTTCAAAAATTGTTTTCCACATTTACTAATTTCAAGCCAATGACAATTAATTTTAAAAAGTTGAACAAATTTAAACACATCCCAGACAGAACATACCAATTGTATGTGATGCCAATGTTACCTAGTTAATGATGATGATACAGTATTATATCCTAACGCAAAATCCATCAAATTAGTGTTAATACCAATCACAGATTAGTTCTTATCAGAGAAGAAAGGAGTTATTAGAGATAAGCAATAATAATTTTTACCTTGCCTTGTATAGGTGATGCTGCAATAGTCCTTTCACAGGCTTTCCATAACAAGGTCACAAGTTTCTTGTTCATGTTATTACTGTCAATTCCAAATGTTTCCCTCTCAAGTGGTAGAGCACTGATTAGCTGCTATTCTCTTGAGGCTAACCTGGTTGCTTCCTTGCTGTAATAGCTCCCTCATGTAGAACAACAATTGTAGCAATTTCCAGTAACTTCTTGTAACAGAAATTCCACTATGCAGTCAGCATACTTTGCCACCATACATCAATACACTGCACTGTTGTAAACACTAATCAGGGAGCAAATGCTATGTTTCCAGTTTATTCATCTTGAACTACATTCTCTCTTACATTCAAGTCAACTTATAGTTTTATACAACAGTATTTATTAGCCTGATACAAACACGCGCGCGCGCACACACACACACACACACACACAGTATAATAAATACATCATATCAATTTTATGAGTGCATTCACTAGAAACAATGTCAAGAGTTTAGCATACTGTATATGAGCATCTGTTAAAACAAATTGTAGAAATAATTGTTTACTCACATAAAGCATCTCTAAATAAAACACAAGTACAACATATCAATAGCAAAATGTATGAAATATTTCTAACTCCATTCTCTCTCAATCAGTCAGTTAACTCACCATTAAGCTAAAGGCCACCTTTCTTGACCGAACTACTTGCCACTCCAAATTCAAAGTGACTAGACAATAGAATCCTCTAACGCAGGTAAACTTTTAATCTCAGCTCATTGTCTGGTCTCATTGTCATAAATCTAAACCATTAGATAATTAAATTGCTCATCCAGTTGGAACTGGATTACATCAGCAATTTCTCACATATTCTCAACTCAAGTGTTTATTCCAACTCTGACATATTATAAAAATATCATCATAATAATTTGATAATTTAACAATTTATTATACAATTACGTCTAGAAATGGGGATAGGCATATTTACTCCAACACAATGCGCACCTATAGTTCATTATGCAGTATCTAAAAAGTTTCTGTTTCTTGAGGAGTACAAACATTATTTTAATATTTAATATAATCCCTTATAAAATAGTAAATGTTGCAGATATTAATAAGAGTAAGAAGTGGGAAAATTACATCACCATGGTATTTTAAGGAGGTATAGATTTTAGAAGTCAATCACCTGGTGCAATGTTTGTCTGTGATGACGGAGTTGCCTCACTTTGTGAGTTGGCGGTGTGTAAGTTGTACGTGTACAGTGTGTGTACTGTACGCAGTGGTGAAATGTCAGTCTCTATGCTGTAGTGGTCTTTGACTTATGTTTATGTGGCACTGATGTGTAGACAGCCAGACTGCAGTGCCTTGTCAAATAATGTTGCACGACATGCGGCATAACAGTGACAGACTTAATTAAATTCAGAAGAATAAATAATTAATAAAAATGTAATAATTAATTATTACTTATGTCATTTGGTTGTTACACATGAACTAATCGTACTTTAACATACACTAAACATTCTTTAACCATACCAAAGCATGCTTTAAACTTTCTATATAAGTATGTTCATTACAAACTAAATATTCTTCAGTTTGTATACCTGTTAAGAGTTAAAATGTTACTGTGGATTTTGCATTAAGAGATGCATACGGTTTGAGTAAATGTTAGTAAAATTATGCAATTTGTAACCATACTTTGTGTGGATGTTTGTGTTACGCTCTCTCTCAACCCAGAAACCGCAAGAGACCTTTCATCTGCACGGTGTTCTCAGTCTTGGATTGCTTCTGGGGGAATCCCACAGCCTCGCGGGTACGCCTGAGGTGGAGGTCAGAAGGGGGTGTAACAGGTCGCACCTAGTTTGGCGCACACCCTCAACTCCCCTACGTCGGAGGTGTGGGGGAGGCGAAGCCTTCAACCATACTTTTTCCAGCTGCTCTTTCAGTAGCAGATCGTGGTTGAAAGCTGAGGAATGTGGTAAAACCCTTACTCACTTTAGCTGACTTTTCCTGTCCCCCTCCTCCCTCTTACCAACACGACAAAATGAAACTAGATATCGCATAAACGTTCCGCTCTGAAAACGCCTAAAGAAGTTAAAGCAAATCGTGTATACAGTCTTTGATGTAAGGTAAATGGATGCCTTGGACAACTGCCATCCAACGCCAAACGCTTTGACCTTTGTGGAGTTTGGGGGAGGTCAATGACATTATCCGAGGTCACTCTCTCTCTGGCTTTCTTTGGTAAAGGACTGCAACTGATTATGTTAAAGTATACAACTTGCAAATGACGTTAGTCGCTGAAAAGAAATAAAAACAACATTATTTTAGAAATTAATTTCTTTTCTAAGCTGCAAGTCAACAGAATACAGTCATTAATTCCTTAACTGCCTTCTCACTGCTTCATTGCATCAAGTATTGCATCGAAACCGGTGTTACAGTGTTACAATACGTAATGTAATAATCCGATAGAAAGAGAAGATAGAAAGAGCAGGAAAAGAGAGAATAAAATTAGGGCACGTGAGAGTTTTCAAAGTATTAAAAGACTATGTTTTAAATTCACTCATTGATGAATATTTCTGTACATTAAATTCAAGTTTCATTAAAGGGATATTTTCGAGAAACAAGAAAAACAAAAGATGTATCATTTGATTGTTACTGTTAGATAAGTGTTGTGCTCATGTCCATATGAGCGTGCTGATCTAAATGGTGTAAGACGTTATAATCCCGCATTCGGAAAGCTCACAATATTTTTTTTTAAACAAAGAGGCATAGAGCAAAGTGTGTGCGTGCGCAAGTTTCACGGTACAAAAAGTTGCGAATCACTATAAAGATTTCGCCCGAAAATTGCCCTCTTGAGTCTAATGACCTATTTAATAAGCGAACCGCTTGTCGCTCAAAACGCAACAGTATTAATTTGATTAGCAAGAAATTCATCTTCATAGGATTGGGGGAAATTCATTATGAACAATAGCGCTTCCGTTATCTAACTCCTAAGAGAAAAAGAAAAAACAAAATCAAGGGAAACAAATCTCTTGGCAATCTTGTCCATTGGACGAAGCTTAGGTCGGGCCGACTGTTTACTTTAATGTAGTGCTGCCCAACGTCTGGCCTGCGGGCCGGATTCGGCCCGCAAAGCCATAGTATCCGGCCCTAGGTGTCGGCTGGAAAAATTAGAAAGATAGAGAAGGAAAAGAGCAGGTTAAACGAGGCGTGGACAAATTTGTATTTCTTTGTGGAGTCAAACGCTAAATATCTGTCTGATTTTACGATGAAACAGCCATTCTCAAAGTTGTGAATGTGAAACGATATTACACATTAAAGTATGCTTCGACCCATAATCATTTTCTAGGAGATCAGCGCAAGGAGAAAGTGCTTCTGCTTCAAAGAAATTTAGTCTTGCAACAGAATACTTCTCGGAAAATAGATGATGATGCAAGAAAATACGCCAAAGTAAGTTTCGTCATAGTTGAAAAGTTTGCATGCAACATGAAAGCTTTCTCCAAGGATACTTTTTCAAAGAATGTATCACCGCGGCGGTGACCAGAGAAAGAGCAAGCTATATAATTTGTTAGCTGTCACGTAATACTGTGACCAGAGAAAGAGAAAGCTATAAAATATGTTAGCTTGTCGCGCAATACTATGACCAGAAAGACTGAAGAACTCGCCAAAAATGTGAAAATGCAGTTAAACGAACTGCACTGCCATCGACGAATCTACTGACATTACTGACACGGCACAACTGGAAATTTTCTTGAGAGGTGTTGATTCAAGTTTTAATATCACTGAAGAATTACATGCCCTATGCCCCTTGAAAGGAAACTGCACACGGCACTGCTTTTTTCAAAGAAATAGATGCCGCGCTTGAAAAGGCGGGACTGCCTATTATCGCCTGGTAGGAATTACTACCGATGGTGCACCGGCGATGATCGGCAAGGAAAGGCTTGCATGGTTTCATCCAAAGAAAACCGGACATAAGTAAAGATCAGGTAATTATATTCTACATCAGGAATCACTTTGCTCCAAAATTATTAAGTTTGATCAGGTCATGGTTAATATTATGAAAGCCGTCGACTTTATTCGGAGCCATGCATTAAATCATCGGCAGTTTAGAAATTTTCTCGATGAGATAGACACCAAATTCTCTGACATTCCTTAATTTACCGAGATCAGGTGACTCAGCCGTGGCCGCACTTTGAAATGCTTCTACGATGTTTGAGAACACTTGGCAGCATTTCTTGCAGCAAAAGGAAATTCGTGCATAAACTTTGACGACAAATGAATGAATGAATTATTTTTCTTCCTTGTTGGCATTACGGACAAGGTGAATGAGTTGATTGTGCGGTTACAAGGAAAGGACAAACTCATCCATAATTTGTTTGGGAGGTGACAGCTTTCCAAAAAAAAATGGATTTGTGGATAGTTCAGTTTGTGACAACAATTATGTTTAAGTTTCTTGCCTTCAGGAACAGTCGTACATTTGAACCATTAACCGGGAATTCTTTGTCAGTGAGCTGAAACGTATTCAAGAAGAATTTGCTATGAGGTTTAAGTACTTCCCTGCTTATGACGACCAGTTGAACAAAATTCAAAGCATTTTGACGTGGATCCTGCTGATGCATCTGTGGAACTTCACATGGAATTGAATGAATTGCAAAGTGACTTTGATGTCAAGAGTTAGTTAGGAATCTGAAGGACTTCTACAAAAATGATCTTCCTCACACTCAATATCCAAATCTTAATTGTTACTCAAAACGCTTTCTCTCTTTGTTCTGTTCGACATGGATATGCTAATCTGTAACCAGCATTGTTCACCAGCCAGGCTGTGGACAGAGGACAGCGATCTCAAATACATCTGATGAATGTGTATTTATGCTTGTGTCATATGTCTGTAATGTTCCTTGTTTTATTGTAATTTCTGATTCTGATTCTTTTCTCTATAGTCTATTTTATAGTGATGACAGATATATTCTTCTCGAATTATTTGAAATCCTAGTAATTGTTCTAGGCAACATACTGAAATTATTCATTGTCTAATTGTATAATCTCCTAGTAATTGTTCTAGGGAATTAACACATGATTAATGTTCCTAAGTTAAAGATTAGTGTAATAAGCTTTTGAGAGATCTGTGAATCTCTAAAATCTCGCCTTGAGTGTAATTCAATTGTTATTCTATGTGTAAAATGATTTATTATTGTTTCTTTTCTTTTAATAAATTGTTATTAGTTTACCTATCCACTGTCGTTATTTCTAAAAGAGGGGTAAATATGTAGATGACGGTGGGGGCTCCGCCAATGACGTCATAACGAAGACAAAGACGGTCTAAAACACATTTCTTAGGACAGGCCCGTCATCGAATTGGGAGATAATGTGAGGGCAAAGAGAACGACTCTTAGACAGACGAGATAGTTCAGCTAGGGCCGGTTATCTTGGACAAGTAACACTTGGGGAAGGAGGTAATTAGTGACGTACCCCAGGGTTTAACTTAGTCACTCCCAGACCACGAAAGACAAAGACCCTGTCGTGGATATGGTGTATGATTGTATGAGCGGATCAATTGAATGTGGAGAAATAATTATTAAAATATATATATTTTCACACATTAAGCAATCAGAGACACCATACCCATTGACACTGACTAAAAGAGCACTGAAGGCATGTTTGAACTGTTAAAGACGTTGTAAAAACGCAATTATTCAAAATTATAAATTATTCATGTCATAAAAATAACGTTTAGTTAAAAGATTTTTTAACTAGAGTTTAACGCAAAGGTAACAAACATATTAAGGATAATGTATATTATGATTCAATGCTTTTCATTTAGTATATTGATGCAATAATTTTCTCTCATATTTTGACAGACAAATTGGTAATACAGCTAATTTTTGGTTTCACCTGACCTGTTTCTCTCAGTATGTGCATTAATGCAGATCATATTACGCCTTTGCCCAAACTTCGAAACAGGTTTCTGTCAGGTTGTGCGTGCTTGTGTATTTTGCTATGAAACTGTAATCTTTCTACGAGTACGAACAGTCTATCAATAAACAGAAATCTTTCTACGAGTACAAACACTCTGTCAATAAACAGAAATCTTTCTACGAGTACAAACACTCTGTCAATAAACTGTAATTTTTCTACGAGTACGAACAGTCTATCAATAAACAGAAATCTTTCTACGAGTACAAACACTCTGTCAATAAACAGGAATCTTTCTACGAGTGCGAACACTTTATCCAATAAACTCTATAATCTTTTCACGAATACAGTCTATCGGTACACTCTATAACCTTTCTACGCGGTCGAATGAAGAAGAAAGTAATCGTGTTTTTATGAATCAATCAACACTAAGATGAAACGGTTGGTATCTTTCCGGTTCAAAGGTTTGATACCTGACGATTGCATAACTGAAAATTCGCTGTAATAACAATTTATTTAGTTTTGTAAATCTTACCCTTAATTTACATGATGTCAAACCACAGGAAATTATAACTTGATTTCATACTCTTAATTTACATCATCAGACTACAAAAAATAGCTTGTTGATTTCATATTTTTAATTTACATGTCAAACTACAGGAAATTGTATCTTGATTTCGTAGTTCTGTTACTCGGTCTTAGAAGCACAGAAGGTGACAGTAATTTGCATATTTACAGAAAATATCTTAAGCAAGCTCAATCTCTTTCTATCTGCCACAAGAGAATGTTCTTCAGTGCATAGGTTTATTTGGAAAACTTATACTTACAAAAATTAAACAGTTAATGTTTCTTGTGTATGTAATGGAAAGATTGCAAAAACTGTAATTAAATGGTTGTAAAGTGACCGATACACAGTGGGTAAATTGTAGTTGAAACATGAGAGATCTTGCTTTATATAGATGCATGATAATATCTTCTGCCGTATTTCTTACATGCATATTCAGTGTAGGTGGTGATCAGTTTAGTGTATGTTAAGTATTTTCTACATTATGATATGTGCGTCACATGCATATTCAGTGTAGGTCGTGATCAATTTAGTGTATGTTAAGTATTTTCTACATTATGATATGTGCGCCACATGCAGATAAAAGGCATTGAAAGTGCTGAAAGATCCCACGATAAGGCTATGTTTACACATGACAATTTATAAATAAAAATAAAAAAACACCTATTGTAAACGTTGCCATATCTTGTTTTCGTTCGACTGAAACACTTCCCTGATAACCTACCAAACCAAATCTAAACATTTAAAGGAGATGGAGTGGGAGAGGGGAGGGGAGAGAGAGAGGGCTAGGGATATAGGGTTATTTGGTGTAAAGATCTTTTGAGATAAAATTATAAATGACTGTTCTCACAAAGCATACTCCGATCAGTTCAGAAATTACGTACAGGCAAGTAATTTTCTTTATGAACTCTTCCCTAGGCCGGGTAAAAGTAAAAAAAAAATCAATATAAACAGTATTTTACCGTCTCTGTAATGTTACTACCCAATTTCTTAATGGACTGCATACTTATTGTGAACTGTGAACTGCTGTCTCTGTAATGTTACTACCCAATTTCTTAATGGACTGCATACTTATTGTGAACTGTGAACTGCTGTCTCTGTAATGTTACTACCCAATTTCTTAATGGACTGCATACTTATTGTGAACTGTGAACTGCTGTCTCTGTAATGTTACTACCCAATTTCTTAATGGACTGCATACTTATTTAACTGTGAACTGCTGTCTCTGTAATGTTAGTACCCAATTTCTTAATGGACTGCATACTTATTTAACTGTGAACTGCTGTTAACTTTCACGTTTAAGTACGCCATATCTACTGTGTGAAAGTAGATTTAGACGTCTTTCATACATGGTCTTACATATCCGATATTTCTTGTGTTCCCAAGATACAACTTAATCGATAGACATGTCGAAGGAAGGAAGGGTCTCACTTCTTCTCTCAAACCACAACAAAACATATTTCATCCGTAAATCCTCCATTAAAACAGTCTCTTCTGTGATTGTGCATCGAAGAGTAGGACATGACAACACGAAATTTCAATGAAATCTATTTTTTTTCCCTATGCAAGTACAAGTATACGCATGAGAGTAACTTGAACCCGGCTGCTGAATTATTGCTTACAAAAATTCTAGGATTAAGGAAAAACTGTTTCGCAGCTTCTTGAAGCACATGTGAAACATTATCAAAATAAAGAAAATACAAATGTGGTCCTCGACAATCGTTTGTAAACCGGATATTGCAAGAACATAACCAACCAAATACAAAGGAGATGAAAGTTAATTTTGACGCGGTCCTTCCGGCATAATTTATTTATACACCTTTCCATACAGCAGCACTGTGTTATAGAAAAATAACTAAAAACAAAATAAAAATCGATGCTGCTCATATTAATGATCCAGAGTAGTTTTATTTTCTTCCCGCATATGTAGTGTTTCATAAAACCGCCATGAGCATTATATTTATAACCCACAACGGACACGTTTTCTTAGATAAAAAAGCGCAAATACAGACAGACAAAAGGCGTGATAGATGTCTATGCTAAGAACACCATTACATGTGCTACTTTGCTTCAATGAGGTTGTCCATGCACTTTTGAGAGCATCTTTGTAATTTTGCAGATGAATAATATGATTTTGTTTCCTGAGAGAAGAATGTGTACAAAATTAATCACATAGTCAGGTAGTCTCAGATCCGTTGTAGGATCAGATAACGTCATCTGACGCACAACTGGTAGGCACGGATTTCATTTCAGGATTGCAAGCCGCCCGATTTAGACCAAGAGTAGCAATAGATATGGTGGCTAATATTTCCATTCTGGCCAAGTTATACTGTAATAAACTTCAAATCAAGAGCTTAGTGAATATGTGCGATTTTTGTGTCACTTGTCTGGTCTCAGACTATATTCTTGTGTATGCGTGTGTGCATGCTGAATATTAAGTAAAAATGTAATTACAAAGAAATGCATGCTTTGAAAATTGCATCAAGACGATTGACGTCAATCATATTTTTTTCCTGAATTATTAAAATTTATCTCCTGTTCACTTGCTGTCTCTGTCAGTAAATTCCACACTTTTGCTCTCCCTCTCATCCATCCATTAACTCAGTCACTCACTTCTTTATTTATACAGAGCTTCCTGACTTATTCCTTTAAAATAATTCAAATTGTGACACGCGCGCCACTTAGTTAATGAAGTTAATTATTATTTTTAATTATTCTTTCATAACTATTTTCAAGTGAAGAGAATATTAATTTTATTTTATTAATGATCCACCAACAGACAAATCTCGTCTCTCACTTGGCGGATATTTTGGAGTTGTAAACGTTTTCAAAGTTCCACAACATAAAACAACCTTTGCAGTCACATAAGGTTTTCTGCAGGTGGAAAACGTCTTACTCGGGAGAAGACAAATCCGACTTTAATCTATATTTAACGAGCACCCCTCCACCCATTTTCTTCTCCAACATAAGATTTCGAGACCTTGGATCACAACCGACAATCAAAGACAGAAATCGTGGAAAGAGGCTGAATAATAATAATAATAAGAAGAAGAAGAATGAAGTGGCAAAACACATACATAGAAATCTGTGTGAGAACTATGGCATAAAAACCCCAGAAAGAGCATGGATGCATCAACCAGAAGCAGTCACCGAAACAGAAGAAGTCAAAATACTATGGGACTTCGAGATAAGAACAGACCGGGTGATTCCTGCAAGACGACCAGACATTGTAGTTCTCAATAAGTCCAACAGAACAGTAACAATTATTGATGTCGCTGTTCCAAGTGATAGAAACATAAAAACAAAAGAAAGAGAAAAAATAGAAAAATACCAAGACCTCAGATTAGAAATCCAGAGACTGTGGAATGTAAAAGCAGAAGTGATACCAATAGTGATAGGAGCCTTGGGGAACATAACATCAGAATTGGAAGGCTACCTGAATAAACTCCTTGGAAACCACAGAATCGCTCCACTACTCAAAGCAGCGCTCCTCGGAAGTGCCCACATCCTCCGTAAAACCTTGGATCTCCCAGAATCTTGGTAAGATTCCGAGACCTTGGATCATAGCCGACAGTCAAATAGAAGTCGTGGAAAGAGACTGGATAATAATAATAGGAGAGAGAGAGAGAGAGAGAGAGAGAGAGAGAGAGAGAGAGAGAGAAATAGAAGAGAGAGAGAGAGAAATAGATAGAAGAGAGAGAGAGAAATAGATAGAAGATAGATAGATAGATAGATAGATAGATAGATAGATAGATAGATAGATAGACAGACAGACAGACTGACAGACTTAGTAATATTGATTAGACGTCATTAATTTCCAAAATCGATTGTACGTGTTGTTATATTATGACAGAAATACGTGATTATTTTCATAAATGTTTCTTTTATTCTCTTGGGTTTGCGTTATTTCTTTTAAAGCATACTTAAAAATGAAAATCAAATAAAGTATGCTTTACCACAGATCACTATTGACACACTGAATATAACTTTTACATTATAATAAATATTCTTCAACTAACATAAATTGATTATGCACCGTATAATGTAACTTTTACATTATAATATTAAAATGTTCTTTTAAACACAAATTGATAAAGTTATAGAGTTTTATAACTTTTACATTATAAACTTAATATCACATCAAATAGTCTTCAAAAAAAATAAATTGATTATGTGCAATTGTATCTTTTAAATTATAAAATTAGAATTAAGAAAGTAGAACTCTGTATTTTACAAATATAAACTCTTGCAGTAATGTTTGTAGTGTGACATTTATATTTTTAAAATTAAAATAAATCAACTTTTTAAAACATAATCAAAATAATAGTTTTTATGCAGCATTACCTTCATCCTTCAAAGATTTATAACAATTTAACGTATAACCATACACTTGGTTTTTCATTAGTCCTCAAGACGCTATAACGATACAATCCATTCACTCGTCTGTACTCTGATCTTGGACGTCAGACCCCCCCACACACAAACATACCCTCTTTCAAGTACACATTGTTCAAGGGCCAATAATTCGTGAATTCTTCCTTACTGCCGTTTTTAGAAAAATACAACAGTAAAATAAAGATAAACGTTATCTGATAAAGGCTCATACAAATAATGCTATAACGGATTTTGAGCGGATATTTCGGGTGTTTGATGATGGCTATTTCCAGACTAATATGAAATAGTAAACACACAGTTTGTGGACGATATGAGAAAATAGCAGCATGTTCAGCTTTACATACTCTTTCACACTGTTTAAATTATGCTTGTAATCAGTTGACGCGTTCAGAGTTCTTTAAGTCCTTGTGCACTGACACGGATTTTATGTATATTTGAAAAAGAATTATAACATTTATATACAAAGCAAATATTTTAAATCTTCAAAGACATTTCTAGCAGTCACGAAATTCGTGCTTAAAAATATTTTTCTTTTATTTAAAAGTGTTATTGTATTCTGTGCATTATTCAACTTTAATAATGTTGGTTGTGTGACGGGTTAAGATTTCTTTGAAAGTAACTAAAAATAACATTTGACGACAACGTAGACCTCTTAATCACGTGAGTCAAAATCTCCATTGACTCATACACTATTTTTTGTCATCACAAATTAGTCAAATACTCTCTCAAATCTAAAGTGAGTCATGTACTATGTCAAATCTCAAATGACACCTGAGTTCTATAAAATCTCAAACGAGTCAGGTACTCTGTCAAATTTCAAATGACAAATGTATTCAGTTAAATCTTATATGAGTCATGTACTAATTTTAGTCAACAGAAATGAGTCAAGTACTTTGTCACATTTACTTCGTACAATAGACAATATAAATGTTTCAAGTACTCTGTCACATCACAAATGAGACAAATATTTCGTACAATGTACAACATAAATGTGTCAAGTACTCTGTCACATCACAAATGAGTCAGATGTTTTGTACAGTACACAATATAAATGTGTCAAGTACTCTGTCAATCACAATTGCATCAAGTACTATATCATGTCACTTATGTGTCAAGTATTCTGACACTTCACAAATGAATCAGTTCTTCCTCTATCACATCACAAATGAATCAAAATACTCTGTCACATCATTAAGGATTCACGTAGGCCTTCTCTGTAACATCTCAAATAAGATAAGTACTTGCCACATAACAAATGAGTCAAATGTTAGTAGGACAGGCCCGTCTCCCCTCACACCTAGGGAAGAACCTTGAATTTATTCATGAAACAATGCATCAATTGCTATTGTGATAGAGCAGGAATCCTGTCATCACAGCAAAGTGGATTCTGACCAAGCCATTCCATCAACGACCACCTGATTCATCTAAACCTAGCAATATTAAATAGGATACCAAAGGGAAAGAACTCTAAACCAAGCAATATTAAATAGGATACAAAAGGGAAAGAACTCTAAACCAAGCAATATTAAATAGGATACCAAAGTAAAAGAATTATAAGCAAAAATACAAAATAATGGGACAGTGTTCAGTGCACCATGACAATGAGAAGGCATATGATATGCTGTAGCATAAGGGCATATTAAAAAAATTAATTGAATCAGGTATAGCAGGTGGTATGATTTTTACAGTAAAATCATTTATAGGAAATAGACAAACAGCAGTCACACTCGAAGGAGAAATAGCTGACTATCAGTCGCTAGAAAATGGTGCCCCACAGGGGAGTGTCATCAGCCTACTGCTTTACATTATAACGGTAGCCGGACTAACACAAGCCATTGAGGATCACAACACCCTGGGGCAGTTTGCAGATGATACATTACTGTGGGGCAAAGTTAGTTATAAAATAAATAGACAAAATCTTAAATCAAAGCACACCCAGAAACAAAAGACCTCAATAATATAAACACCTGTTTCACAAATAATGGTTTTAAACCATCAGCAATATAAACACAAACCTTAAACTTTCAAACTATACCAAAAACAAAAAAATTACCTACATTGCAAATAGATGGATTAGAAATAGGTTATAAAACCAACATAAGGTTCCTGGAAGCAATATTCCAAGCCAACTGCCAATGGAATGAATATATAAACCAGTGCATAACATCAGCCAACAGATAAACCTCATAAAATCTGTTTCTTAAATGCTTGGGGAGGAAAGACTAAAACGATGTTTTACATTTACCATGGCTTTGTGATATCCAGGCTTCTGTACATACCCCCACCACTTCTTAAACTTAAAAACCTCTCTATGGAATAGGCTCATCTCTACTCAGGCTAAAGCCCTCAAAATCGCTTTGGGGGTGCCCCAATCAACATCGAACACTAGTGTTATAGTTGGAAGTGGACCAAAACTCATTCAGGTACTTATATTTGAAAGATCAGTCAGGTCTTACATAAAACTATTGACAATGACCAAATAACCATCCAGAAAAAGTAATCTCTGATCAAACATCAACCATGAAAATCATCACAGATAAAAGACGGGAGGAAACTAATAATTGAACCATTCCCACACAAACTGACAGAAGTACCACTATGGCAACTTAATCCACCACAAACATTTAGAATGCTAGAAACAATTAACAAAATGGACTTCCCCAACCTCATTATAAATATGTTTCTACAGTACCTAGAAGATGATTTCTCAGACCAGATCAAAGTATATACGGATGACTCCCATGATCCTGTGAAAGGAAGAACAGACATAGGGATTATATACCCAATGATCACTACACTAGCCTTAAAATCACACTTCCATCTTTAGTGTGAGATCATAACCCAGCTAATGAACCTCATTCAAACTAAAAACAACCCGAACAACACTAAATATATTATAGCTACAGCTTCCTCTGCTGTGAAAATTCTAGAAGACACGGGAGACAGACCAGATATTAGTTCTCAAACAGCCATATGAACCTCATTAAAATCCAAAGGTTAAAAAGCTACATGTACATAGAAATTAAATACGAAAAACAAACAAATAGCATTATACACAACTACATGAGACAAAACAAACATCATAGAGTAGACATAGTCCTCCTCCAAGATCAAAAACACCCTTCATTCCATCCCCACCTCCAAATCCCCAGCGTGAAATCGGTCTAGGTCGAAAGCGCTCCCCATAACTCCCCATAAGTAACTATACTTTTAATATTTTAACTAGAATGAATGACGCCAATCTTTGACACAGTATATATGAAATTTTCCCACGCTCATATATTCAGAATGTCAGCATGACCTAATCTGGATTTTTAAAAAGTATATATTTTTATGTTTTCTATTTTTAAATGCTGTGTTAAGAAGAAGTGTTTACACTGGGGAAAAACTAAACTTGATTGGTTTAAAAAATAGAACTATGTTTGGTTTCCCTTTTCTGAACCATTCATGCGTTTGCTGATATGGTAACTGACGGGTATCAGAGTGTGACGATATTAGAAGGATATCCCTCACACCCCAATTTCCATGGTATTAAAATCATACACTCGAAAAAAAATACAATTGTAAGCAAGACAACATTTCTGTGTGTTCCTGACGATGAAGTCGTGACATCTATCCGACCGATCTTTATTATACATGTACCACACAGTCGAATTTGTTTCACACTCAATTTTAAACTTATACTCTTGGTGTGTATGTGTATGTGTGTTTGCTCATGTTTGTATATATGTGTATGTGTGGTGAAGTAAATTTGCCTGTCCCTATTTCTAAACGTAATTGTTATATAAATTGTTAAATTGACAAAGTGACCCGTTCTTGGGCACTCCTTATGATGTAGTTTTTGTAAGTGTCAGAGTTGGGGTAAACAACTTTGGTTGAGAATAAGCTAGAAATTGTTGATGTAATCCAAACCCGTTCCAAGTGGTCTCACTCTTGTTCATAACAAACTCATCCAATTGGGATGTACCAAAAGTTTTGTTAAAGAAGTACTCTATTCAAATCAATTTGAATTTGGCCATAACTCAAGTCCAGTTATAAATGCAATCAATAGCTTATAGTAGGTTTAACTGACTGATAAAGAAAGAATATATTTAGAGTATTTCATATAATTTTGCTTTTGACGTATGATTTTAATTAGAGAATGCTTATGAAACTGAACTATTATTTCTATGTTCATTAATTTGACTACGTTGTACATTATATTTGTGAATTTTTTGATCGATGCTATATTTCTTATATGTATGTGTGTTGGGCTAATAAAATTGTTGCAAGATTTTGTAAATTGAGAATGTTTGTAAGAGAGAAAGGAGTTTGGAGAAGAAATGTGCCTGAAATTTAGTGCTGCACTAATTTTGCTTTTGCAGAGAAAGGGTGCCTTTTTTCTTTCGCTTCAAGCAGCAGTGACTACTGTGCTTACTTGGTTATGTTGTGTGTGAATCCAGTGTCGTCAAATAACAATAAAATGTGTTTGATAGTGAATGTGAAATTCAGAACAATTCTCTATGGTGTGCTTTGTGAACTCATCAAGAATTCTGGAACAAATGTTTAACGTGCCTAGAATGGACTGAATAAGAAAGACAATGACCAGTTGCAAACTGCGTGATTGTGAACACTTGCCGAAAGCAGCCGCCATTTTTGGAAAGGTTATGTACATTTGATTTCCATTAATTCTCTGAAACTCTATTCTCATTCATTTCTGTGATGATATCTATAAACTGTGATGATATCTATAAACTGTGATGATATCTATATATTTATGTTAATTGATCTTTTAATATCTATGCTAGGATAAACTGAATGATTGTCTAGTGTAAATCGAATATTGCTGTGAAGTAATGTAAATGTCAACACTATTTGATTATATTCATATGTTGTATATTCAATTGTTGATTTAATAAATTTATTGACCTTCTTACACATATTGATAACCATATGTTGGAGAGATAGTGGGTGGATGGGGGCTCACTAAATATAGATTAAAAGACGGATTGTCTTCTCTTTTGGTAAGACGTTTTCCAATTACGGAAATATTGTGACGATAAATGTTTCTCTTTAATGTTGTGGAAGAGAGAAAATGTTTACAATGCCCGCAAATCCGCCAAGTGTGAGAGATGAGTGTTGTCTTCTGAAGAATTATTAATAGCATAAATTAAGATTCTTATAACTTGTAATTAGTTATGGATGATTAAATAATAAAAATCATAATATCATAACTAAGGTGGCGTTGCACATCACAGTGCATATGTGTCTATGTGTCTATGTGTGATTGCATGTGTTTGGCTGCGTATGTGTGTTCATGTATGTGTATGCGTATATATGTATATGTGTGTGTGTGTTGTGAATATAAGTATATATATATATATTGATTTACATATTTGCATACGTGTATGTGTATATGTGGCTCTGTATGTTTGGCTGTGTATGAGTGTATGTATGTATATGTGTATGTGTGTGTGCATGAGTGAGGAATAGAGAAAGACTAGAAGCATAATATTCCCTTTTCTTGTTTGATGATCAAAACTTGAATGCACTTAAATGTAATGACCGGATTCTTAGTCCTCTCGTTTCTTGGCTCACTTACTCAAGAGCTCTTCAAATTTCGCTTTTTAAAGCTTCCACAACAGGAGTGCAGTCGTTTATTTCCTCTTCTTCTTAGACCTGTTTATAATGCAAACATCTTCAAACTTCACTGTTGGCTGAGTGTTCCACCTGTAAAACGTATGCAATGTCACGCAGTAGTTTGGTTGATGAATTGAACGGTTTAATTGTAAACCCACATTTAATGAATGTTACAGATCAAATCTGTGTAAATAATAATAATAATAATAATAATAATAATAATAATAATAACTCCAAAGACCAGACATTGTATCTGCCGAGTGCAACAGCAACGATGCGTGTGTAGCACGTGACCTAAACAAGAAAACAAACGACAGGAATACGAGTGACAAATATGTGGGTTGCCGACATGAAGTCAAAAGACTGCAGTGTAAAAGCAAAAGTGATACCAGTGTTAACAGGAATGGGGGCACTTGGGTTACACTCTGCCAGGTCTTGTCCCACTAGTACAAGCAGCCCCCATCTCGGAAGTGCCACATCGTCCATTAAAGTGAATCTACCAGAATCATGGTAGGATATCGAGACCAAAGTTCACAGTTTACAACCAGATAACGACTGGCAACAAAATCGTGAGAAGAGTCAATAGAAAGAAAGGAAGAAAGAAAGAAAGATAGATAGATAGATAGATAGATAGATAGATAGATAGATAGATAGATAGATAGATAGATAGATAGATAGATAGATTGAGAGCGAGAGAGAGAGAGAGAAAGAAAGAAACCATTATCGTTCAGAAACTCAGGTTACGTGGCACCATGACATAGCGGGGATAAAAAAAATAAAAAATATAAAGAGAATGATACAGTGACATTCAGACGTTGGCCTAGAAATCCTGTACATATTCAGTTTGAACTAATATTGACAAATCGTAATCCGGATTTTCACAGTCCGTGTATTTACAATGGCTGTTTAATCATCTCTCTCTGTCTCTCTCTCTGTCTCTCTCTCTTATTGTCTCTCTCTCACGCACACACATACGCACAAACACACGAGGGCGTATAAATTACAAATTTATAATGCGCATATAAAAGCTTGTATAAATACTGTTATATATGTGTTCTTTTGGCAAGTATACAGGATTGAAATCCGTACAATTCTACTTTGCAGAATAAACAAGTGTTGGAATATGTTCTTTGAAAATCATAACATGTCTCTGATATGGACCAATGAGCAGTGCTCGTGCAAATATAAACTTTCTTTGTTGGGAATTTTTATATCTGTAATTTGATTAAAGTGTAAATGTATAGTGATATAAAAATACAGAGCGTCACGACTGTAGATTACTTAAATCCATTTTATAGTTGTAACTCGACGTGGTGTGAAATTTACACTTTTCTTATCCATTTGCTAGTGGTTACATCGACAAGTTGCGAAATCTCCACTTTTCCTGTCATCTCATAAGATGAGATGGAATAATTTCAAAAGCAGCCATCTTGACCTAGATGGTGACTTTTGAGTTGAAACTCTCTTTATCCGCACGATGGTACACTTGCAGAGCTGTTTTTAAATCTGCTCATACTATCATATTTTCTTCACTCATGCCCAACGCCAAATGTACAAACCTACTGTCTTGTGCAAACTCAGCATAAACCATACTTTTTGTACGCCAAATGTACGAACCTACTGTCTTGTGCAAACTCAGCATAAACCATACTTTTTGTACGCCAAATGTACGAACCTACTGTCTTGTGCAAACTCAGCATAAACCATACTTTTTGTACGCCAAATGTACGAACCTACTGTCTTGTGCAAACTCAACATAAACCATACTTTTTGTACGCCGAATGTACGAACCTACTGTCTTGTGCAAACTCAACATAAACCATACTTTTTGTACGCCGAATGTACGAACCTACTGTCTTGTGCAAACTCAACATAAACCATACTTTTTGTACGCCAAATGTACGAACCTACTGTCTTGTGCAAACTCAACATAAACCATACTTTTTGTACGCCAAATGTACGAACCTACTGTCTTGTGCAAACTCAACATAATCCATACATCACGCACGAAAGTCACTAGTGTGGTAGTCGCCTCAGATATCAGACCTGCAGCGTGCAAAACAGCGCTAGGTTTGCAAGACCACACGAAGCTCTTATATCTCTAGTCGTTGTGGTCACAA
Organism: Sinotaia quadrata; assembly: GCA_028829895.1. Classification (NCBI taxonomy): domain Eukaryota; kingdom Metazoa; phylum Mollusca; class Gastropoda; order Architaenioglossa; family Viviparidae; genus Sinotaia; species Sinotaia quadrata. Next base: position 26,643,791 of record CM054179.1, on the reverse strand, counting down.
ATCACTGGGCACGTGATTATGCAGGAGTCTTTTCAGAACCGTGTTATTACTTTTGTTATCAGTGACAAGTTAAAGATTTCACTGATTAACGCGAGAAGCAGTCGAATGACTACGGTAATTATTGCTACTGAATGGCGCACTTCAGACGTCACTGAATATTTATGACAGGATTCATTGCAGGTGTCCCTTATTCAATAGAAATGTACGCATAGTAATTATTACTAATTCAACAGACAGATGAAAAATGTATTAAAAAATAAAATGAACCGAGCTGTTAATAGGTTTAAGTACGTTTCAATAAAACAGCAACAATTTACACTTAAATTAGCACATTAAAGAATTCTTTATCGAAAAAAGGTTACGTACAGTTCATCCTCCATTATCCACGTCCCTCCTCAAAAAACGTGTTGTGTTTTTTTCTCCCAAATTCACACTGATATTTAGAAAAGCCAATCTGTGAGGCTGTTGTCACTACAGAAGAGAGGCAGAGGCGACCTGTGAGGCTGTTGTCACTACAGAAGAGAGGCAGAGGCGAAAGGGACAATGCATTCTTTCGAGTGGATTCGCAATCATCGGAAACGTCCGACGCGCCATTTTCTTTTCACTGTAAACATGATGTACATGACAGAGATGACTTGGGACCAGTTTATTTTCACTGTAAACATTATGTTCATGACAGAGATGACTTGGGACCAGTTTATTTTCACTGTAAACATTATGTACATGACAGTGATGACTTGGGACCAGTTTTCTAATAAATTTCATTAAAACTAGTCAATGGAATATGTTTCGTAAGTTTTCTCAGTTAATAATTAGAAAACATCATATATATGTTACATATGTATTTTACTCACCGTTGTTAACGTTCAATCAATGTCTGTCGTTGAGTCAGATTTCAATGATACACACTGTTTTACTACTGCACGCGCGTTGGTGGACTGACTTATTGTTACTATACACTTTTCTGTACGTATGAATTGTCTTTATGTTATTCTTTCAAATTATTAAATTGTCTTTGAATGAAGTAATAAAACTACTTAAATAAGAGTCACTGATAACTTTCTTAATATGACATTCAAATAATTATTAAGTACTCTGCAAGACTGTCGCTATTTTTTTTCTTGAGCCTTGAACCCAGGACTTTATGTGCCACTTAGTCATATTTTATTTTTATTTTCCGAAATCCAAAGTAAGAAAAACATGACGTCACTTCTTAAGATTGTCCCTCCTGCTTCCATCTGTTCTTTACTGTCATTTAATTGACGTTGTTGTAGGTCAGTGATGTCACAGTGATCTATGAGGTTGAAATCATTCTAGGAGAAATTATTGATTTTAGATAAGAATGTCTATGATTTAAATGCAGTTTAATTATTTGTAAATAAGATTGAGTGTTATGATTCCTAATTAAGGCATCTCTTCTAAATGCAGTTTTACTGTGTTGTATTGACGCTAAATGAGAATCTACGTGTTCTAAATGCAGTTTTACTGTGTTGTATTGACGCTAAATGAGAGTCTACATGTTCTAAATGCAGTTTTACTGTGTTGTATTGACGCTAAATGACAATCTACGTGTTCTAAATGCAGTTTTACTGTGTTGTATTGACGTATTGACGCTAAACGAGAATCTACGTGTTCTAAATGCAGTTTTACTGTGTTGTATTGACGCTAAATGAGAGTCTACGTGTTCTAAATGCCGTTTTAGAGTCTGCCAATATGGATGTGTATTATATTGATAGGAAAAGAGGGTGTCTATTTTTTAAATGTAGTTCTAGTGATTGCAAATTATTTTGACTCTAAATGAGGGTGCATATGTTCTAGTGACTGCACATTAAGTTGTAGTGTTATATGGTTTCTAACTGAAGGTGTCTGATTTCTAAAAGCAGTAGGCCTACTACTGACTGCAGATAAGATTGTAGTTACTTGAACAGAATTTGTAATGATTGGAATCAACAAATAAGGATCGGCATTTTTCAGTTCCATTGCATATTGCTTCAATTGAGATACTGCTCAGATTTGACAGATTATTATTGACCCACTTCAAAATGCCCCAGTGATTGCGATATGTTTGCATCTTACATCTTGACTAAGGCAGAAGCCTTTGCTTAGCCGCTCGCATTCTATAGTTGTAGCTTTCTTTGTTAACCAAACTGATACCTTATACAAAATGGTACCTTTAAACGTGTTAAATGTAACTTGTTCATCTTGCCACGTGATACTTTTATTTGACTGCATTTTTATATTGCTAAATGCACTGGACAAGTTAAAAGATGTTCTTTAAAGTTTTACTGCTGACTTTTGCTTAAAATTTTATAACAAATTCAAACGTGAATTAATTATCATTTATGATTTTACATTAAAAAGTAGCCCTTATTTTCAAAGCAATTTTCATCCTCTTTAGATAAAGGTGAGTACTCATCATTAGATGATGATTTTCTTAAAACTCTGGATGCCTGTCTATTTTTCAAGTCAATAATTTATATTTAAACGATTTTCCTAAACACACTGGTTTTTCACTAAATGGCTTAATATGAGATTTCAGTCTCATTTTGCAACCCATGAATATATTCTCCTTCGGTGAGAACAATGCCATTAAGCAATTATTATTTAAAGTAATATTAGGATAACCACACACACACCACCCCAGACAACATATATAATATATATTCGTGTGTATGTGAGTTTTGTGTGTGTGTGTGTGTGTGTGTGTGTGTGTGTGTGTGTGTGTGTGTGTGTGTGTGTGTGTGTATGTACGAGAGTGTGTGTGTGTGAGTGTATGTATGTGTTGAGTGTGTAAATGTATGTGTGAGTGTTAATGTGAGTGTGTGGGTGAGCGTGTATGTGCGTGCGTGCGTGCGTGTATGTGTGTGTCCTCATTAGCTGCCAAAGAACTTATCAAATTACTGTCTTCAAACACATGGACAGATGGACATTATGGGCGAGAGCCAACGATTAGGTTGTTACAAATACATTTATAAAGTTCTGTGTATTCTGTACTTTGATCACATATTTTTTCCTCCAGACAGACAATCTCAAAATTAAAGTTCAGTCAAACTTACAAAACATTTCCACAAAGGATAGAAGACAATTATTTTGTATATATAGCTTTTGGTTTAATCACCAGAAGAAAATAAAACTAAAAGTATAATAGAGGTTTAAACAAAGCCAAAAACGTATAGGAGAACAATGTTCTTAAGAGTGAAAACGTTACAGATACTACTTGAGACTAAAATAGGTACAGCTGTCATCAATTTATTAGGAAACAGATTCCTCTGCCTATAGATATTAACTTACAGGTTACCAGAGGTGTAGTGGTCTGTACTCGCTCGCACCGCCAAGAATACATTTTAAAATTGACATGAAGTTGGCAGTATATCAAAGATAAACTATTTATAGAAGCAAATGAGATAAGAAGTTAAAAAGAAGCTTTTCGTTAACCCTATCAGCAGAGTGGGTTTCTTTGACCTATAGAAAACGATCCAACACTATAGGGTTATGCTCCAAGATCGACGCTCAGGACACCAAATCACGCGGATACTTGGAAAAATATAATTTTAACTTTTGGAAAACCAGGGACTAAATATAATAAAAGAAATATCAGAAACTTTTAATGGATTTTTAAAAGGCGAAATAGATTTACAAGAGAGATGAGCTCAGGCAAAGGGGACAAAAACCTGAAGGTTGACTTTTCATTCTGAAGGACATAGGCAATATGACTGATACGTAATATATGTCAAATTAAGTACTCCATATATGCATGTGATAGACTACAAATATAACTACGCCTGAATTTAAAAAAATAATAGGAAAAAATAACAAAAAGAAGTTTAAGTGTTCTACTTGACGAAGTTCTCCAAATCAATACATACGTTATTATTTCAAGAGTGTCTTCTACCACCTCTCTCATGTTTAACTAGCTTGGGCGTGATGGACAGCTGGTCACCGTTTGTCACTTTTAACTAGCTTGGGCGTGATGGGCAGAAGGTCAACGGTTGTCACGTTTAACTAGCTTGGTCGTGATGGACAACAGATCACCGGTTGTCACGTTTAACTAGCTTGGGCGTGATGGGCAAAAGGTCAACGGTTGTCACGTTTAACTAGCTTGGAAGTGATGGACAGCTGGCCACCGGCTCACATGTTTAACTAGATTGGGAGTGATGGACAGCCGGCCGGGATAACAATATAATTTTATGGCATATTAAATATGTCACGTTTAACTAGCTTGGTCGTGATAAAAAGCTGGGCAGGATAAAAGTATCATATTATGGCATATTATATATGTCACGTTTAACTAGCTTGCATGTGATGGACACAGCTGGCCGGGATAAAGGTATCATATTATAGCATATTATATAGAAAATACAAACTTTATATGCACATGCAATAAAAGCATGAAATTAGATAATAACGCATAATTTAAAAGTAATATAACACATAGTTAATATAACACATGTACATTAGTTACAAATGTAACAGAACACGCTTCATTAAAGAAACTTATAGATAAGAAAAGTACACACTGGGGAAGAGGTTGAGAGAGAGAGAGAGAGAGAGAGAGAGAGAGAGAGAGAGAGAGAGAGAGAGAGAGAGAGAGAGAGAGAGAGAGAGAGAGAGAGAGAGTGTGTGTGGGGGTGGGTGGGTGTTGAGTTGCAGGAGCTCTGAGACTGATCTGAACAGTTCTGTTTGTATCTTTCTGAAGCCTCTGCAGCTGTGAGATTGGAAAACCAAACAGACTAAAGCGAGTTGCAGGTTAGTGACCCAAACAGAAGAGAACTGCAGGTTAGTGACCCAAACATAAGAGAGTTGCAGGTTAGTGACCCAAACAGAAGAGAGTTGCAGGTTAGTGACCCAAATAGAAGAAAGCTGCAGGTTAGTGACCCAAATAGAAGAAAGTTGCAGGTTAGTGACCCAAACTGAAGAAAGTTGCGGGATTAGTGACCCAGACAGAAGAGAATTGCAGGTTAGTGACCGAAACAGAAGAGAATTACCAGTTAGTGATTGTAACATGTTGGTCCACCTTCTCTCGATTAAATTAAAATTAATAATAATGATTATAATAATATTTTAAACTTTAAACACTTCATTTCATTCTAACCCTGGGATTTTCCTTCCAACTTATTCAGTTCTGTGTTTTTCCATTAATATAAGCATGGGTGCCATTTTGGTCTCTGGTCTAACTTGTATGGCTTTGGTCGTCAGAGGAATCTTTCCGATTTGCTGACCAGTACTACGGTTTTGGCCCTTGCAGCTGATATCTAGCCATCTATAAAACTGGACAAAGTCCCCTTGTTTATAAAAGTTAGTATCAGCCACAAAGTCGGCAGACCATGACTAAGGGAAAAGAACTAGTGTGTTACATTCCAGAGAGAAACATTTAAATAGAGAAACTAGAAGTAACACAATCAAAATTCTAACATGTAGCATCTCCTACAGAGACACAGACTGCCCTGTAGTAAAGTTCCAGAACTTACACGAAACTGTTGCATTTTGGATCCTTTGGGAGTTTGAAATTTGCAATTAGAACTATTGCCAGGTCTGTCTAGTCACTCTAGTGTTTTCTCTATACTACAAACGCATCGAAAACAGGCTGAGGCATTTCTAGTTTGATATTTTTCGTGTTCGTGATTAGCTACAATGGTATACAGCATTATAACAACGCAGACACGCCACCCCTCCGCCCCATTATAACAACGCAGACACGCCATCCCTCCGTCCCATTATAACAACGCAGACACGCCATCCCTCCGCCCCATTATAACAACGCAGACATTCTCCCATCCGGCGCTTAAGTAACAACACAATCGGCAGCGCTTTAGCCATCCACCGCTTGTACAGCAGGCGATGACGTCCAGTGCTTGTACAGCAGGCGATGACGTCCAGTGTTTGTACAACAGGCGATGACATCCAGTGTTTGTACAACAGGCGATGCCGTCCAGCGCTGGTACAACAGGCGATGACGTCCAGTGCTTGTACAGCAGGCGATGACGTCCAGTGTTTGTACAACAGGCGATGACATCCAGTGTTTGTACAACAGGCGATGCCGTCCAGCGCTGGTACAACAGGCGATTACGTCCAGTGCTTGTACAGCAGGCGATGCCGTCCAGTGCTTGTACAACAGGCGATGACATCCAGTGTTTGTACAACAGGCGATGCCGTCCAGTGCTTGTACAACAGGCGATTACGTCCAGTGCTTGTACAGCAGGCGATGCCGTCCAGTGCTTGTACAACAGGCGATACCGTCTAGTACTTGTACAGCAGGCGAATCCGTCCAGTGCTTGTACAACAGGTGATGACGTCCAGTGGTTGTGCAGCAGGCGATTCCGTCCAGTGACTGTACAAAAGGCGATGCTGCCAGAGTTCACTTAGCAGGACAATTTTCGGTCATATTAATTACGTTGCTCTACGACTACATAATGGTTAGTATAATTCACCATACTATGACCTTGCTTTTGAAGAGCACTTATATAATTATATAGAAACACAATCACAGTATAAATAGTACTCGTAAATTGTCTCAAAATACTATTCTTAACCATAGTACACAACCCTGCAATTTAAGTCTTACCAACACGCAAATAATGATTTTGAAATAATGCCTGTGGAGCAAGGGTTAAAGGAGCACACTGAATGCTATTCAATGCAGGGGAAATAACTGTTTACTATAGCTTGCTTGGCTTTACTACAGTAGCTATCTCCCCCTGCTGCTTCGCACTGATTTTAACAATAATCGAACACTGGCTAGAAAATCGATTCTTCGAATGAGGTTAAATGTTGAACAGCCTTTTTTTTTCTTTTCTTTTTAATTCTAGGCTTCGTGCAGGATTCCTTTCATAATTCCATTATTTCATATTTTCAAGTAAGAAATCTACTGGTATATATGTTACCAAACATTGAAATGTCAGACAAAAATTCATGTGCATTTTAAATAATTCATTTACTGGAAATATTCATATGCTAATGTTTTCAATAATTATTCATTATATTCAGCTTTAGGAAAACTAATTTGACTTCATTTCCTTTAAAATATTACAACAAAATTAATAAATTTTTAAATATAAAATGATGATAATATTGCAAACCACTTCTTACAATTTACATATTTTAAAGACGCCATATTCCAGATTGATATCCATCATGTCATTTTGTGTTGGTGTGATGAGTTTAAGTATCAAATAAGAAACATAGCTTTCGTTTCCATTGCAACAGTGAAGGCAGGGAAATTTTTTGAATCATTGATGCTTCAAAACAGCTAAAATTTCTGATGTTGATAAATTTTTTAATTGATTAACATCATAAATAGCTTATATATTTATGTACATATCCATGTGGGTTTTTATTGCATTTAAAGTTTCACACAGCTGACTGCATACTTTAAACCTGAGCTAGTAAGGGTAGAAAACCCAGCAAATTACATGCAATTAGGCTTATCATGGCAGAGTAAATGTGCCTTCCCTATTTCTGGACATAATCATTATATAACATAACCTGACCTTGGGCACTCCTTATGATGGTACCTTTGTAAGTGTTTGCAATTACATACCTAACTTCCAAGTCAGAAATCGTCCTTTCTGTCCAACTTAGTTTACGAAGAAGCATGAAAAAATAAATGGTCAATCTATATCTCTACGTTAATCCTCTTTATGTTATGCAAGTGTGACTTCCGAGCATACCACCTAAGGAATATTGTGTAACAGTAAATGCTTGCCTTTAATGTGGTGGAAGAGAGAAAATGTTTAGAGCACTCGTAATTCTGCCAAGTGAGAGAGTTTTATCTGCTGGAGAATTATTAACATAAATTAAAAATCCCATCACTTGTAATTAGTTATGATTAATTAATTAATTAATTAATAATAATCTTTACAATTAACAAAATGGCATTAGCATCACACTTATTATATATTTAAAAATTGTATATTTAAACACATACTTTGTTTATCACTTAATATAGTCTTCACAGCATAATAAATTAGTCTGTTTTATGTTTCGTTGAAAAAATAGAGCTTATTTTATGATTGTTGATAATATTGTAACTGGGAGAATAAGGTTTCCATGTTATGAAATTATAGTTTTCTGCCCAATTAAAAATAAATATGTATCCAGATTAAGTTAATAATTTAGATTAAATAAGAAAATATATTTATGTAATGAGATAATTATATTACTTATTTTAAAATATATTTTTTTCTGTTAAAATACATCTCAACCTTATTGTAGAAGTTTTCAATAGAAACATGCTTTTGACATATTTCAAATTCCTATAACATCAATAGTTTAATAAATGTTATCTTTTCTTATGCTCTTATATGAGCTTGAGGCACTTTTGTTGACTTCAAACTAATTAGATTTAATTCACTTTATTTTGTTTTTGCACTTCAAATAACAAAATGGTACCCTTGCCCAGAGAATGAGCTATATACCAAGGAAATGTGTACTTATATTTCCTATAATAACTAAATTCATAGTATTTCTTTGCTGATTCTTAATGAATATTTTTGTTGTTTGAATTGTCAATATGTTCACCTCACTATTTAAACCACAGCTATTATATGTATATGAGAATGATGCATCTAACCTTGTATCAATGATTGTTCCTAGGCTGCAAAGTGTGAGAGAAATGGTTTATTACTAGTACACCATACCAAATATCATTATAATAATATATTCATTTTAATTTTTAGCACCATCAGATAATAAAATGTCAAAGCATGCAGCTTCTAAGATGTGGTCATTTTAAAGTTATATTGCTTTAACAGCTGTAGCTGTGTTTTCCAGAGTTAAACTGAGCAATATTTTGGATTTTTTGCCAAATGAAACAGCTGAGGTACACAAGCCCTTTGACCAGTTACGTCAATTTTGACCAGAATGTTCGCTTTCGTCCTCTAAAGTCGTGCACATCTCCCGCGCACTTAATTAAAGAAATGTGGAGTCTGTGAATCTAGTTAAAATGAAGACAAGTGATATTTATAATGCTATAAATTACTTCAGATTATTCTTCCCTTAGAAAATAAATAAATACAAATTCGTCAACACACGCTGATCACGTACTTTAAAGGCTACACCGAATCAACCAAATCTAAAGCAGAAGACAGAATTAGCTAGGAATAAAACATTCAAAGATGAAATACTTATGTTTCACTTTTTGTCGACTCTATTTTTGTGTGTTGGTTTTCAGCATGATTTCTAGAGCGAACTGAGTCAGTCTCATTAAGAAAAAGTAGGCCTAAACCAATAACTAAATCCGCGCTAGGATGATTCTGTTCCGTACGACCGTAGGTTAGTGCTATGGAAGTATAACCCTTTAAACTGTCTCAGTGTCTGATACGGCGATGTGAAAGTGAACCGCTGATGTTTCAGTTCATTCAACTAAAATTTCTCATCTATTTTCTGATTAAGCCCAAGACCCCCACCCCACCCCATTTTTTGTTTTGGTAATAAAAGCAATTACACTTTACACATATTGAAACTGAGAGTAATATGTTTTAAAAAGTGACTTAGCATTTGCCCACATACAAACGTTAGTTAATGAATGAAGCACATATCAATCTACAATAGTCCAGTTTCCAGACTAACGGTCATTTTGCCACGTTGTAGGCTGGGTTGTCACTACTTATCTTGCTACTATGGGGGGAAAAAAAACAACAGGAACACAGCGGTGCACGCATGCGCATTGCAAATATGAACTTTTTCTGAACGTGGCATCATGGCGTTCTGCAGTGGTGGTGTTCTCCTGGCGAGTTTTATTCTCTTGGTGAGTGTATAATGTTCACATGTAAGACATTGCATATTAATATATTTTGTCACAGGAAACTAATGAAAATTTGGGTTAAGTGTTTTTAAAAACAACAATCGATCACTGCAATAGAGCAACGTGTCGTCTGCTTCGCTTGTCTCCAGGGTTTCATGCCGGAAAACGCATTGGGATTACCTATACTGCAAAGTCAATTAAATTTTATCGTTAGTAATTATCTGCAGACTTCGATCTCTGTAGGGATTTTATATTATCGGATTTAATTATATTCAAGTTTATAACATTAACAACGTGTTTTTTTGTTTTTTTTTAATGGGGGAAATGGAAATTTGTGCATGAGGCAGTAGTACATTTCATTTCCACTACGTTCATGCTTATTATAACTGTAGCAGACGACGATTTTAAACTGTGTTAATTATTTGATATACAACTTGTTTTGATACATATACTCGTATAAGAGAAGTGAAGTTACAAAATTAAGAAAATAAGTTTCTCCATTCTCCTGATTCGGTACAAATAAATATTTAAAATATTTTTGTGGGGTTGTTTGTTTCTTGGTTCCAACCACAGGTCAGTGAAGAGCTCTTGGGGTACATTGATTCCCAAGACTGCATGCGAATACGGCCTTAAGATCATTAGGCGAATTTTAACCAGCCTTTAAAGTGATAGGTCTAAGTATTTTAGAATATTTTCTTTTAATTTCTCATATTTAAGCCAGTCAGAACATACTTTACCATCCCAAATAAAACTATTATTTTATATCCAGTTATTGTTAGGTGCAAAGTTAGGAATCAACTACAAATGCTATAAACACTAATTTTGACAAATGCTATTTTTCTTTTGTATTATTATATTAGTGCAACCAGAATTACAATTTACAGTCTTCTAGGTATTAATTCAGTGCACTTAAATTTTCATCAGAAACTTTTAATGCATCAAAGCCCAGTTGAACGACTAGTTAATGTTGACATTTCTGTGTATTTTGCATGCATATTGGTGTATATTATGACATCATACTCTGTTGTAAATCTATTTAGTTCTTATATTTTATCCTTGGTACTCCAAGAGTTAACTTAGAATTCCCCAGGCATCCATCCAGTTTTAGGTCACCAGTAATGCAGTATTGACTTTAGAGATCATTGAGTCTCTGAAATTTGATTTGTATCTCAGGAATTTTTTTTTTTTTTATAGAACCTTATAAACAATGTACTGTTAGAGTGTTAGAGCTATTGAAGTACTGGCTCACTTCATATCTTTAGCTTGTGGTTTGCAAGATAAGGGTTACAAATTCTTTTTTTTTTTCTCAGGGTTGGTGGGTGAAGGGGAGAGAATGAATGATGAAGCTGAGAAAAGAAAATTGCCAAGAAATACTGAGTTCACTGTTAGTGTTACAAAGATAGGCGTATTCTGAAGAAGTATTCTGATCAAAATGCAATATTAGCTTACCTTGATTTGGCATCTAATAACATTTCTTAATTTATGATTTATCATGCAAACCACTTAACTAAGTAATTAAAAAAAAAAAAGAATTTGTAACCCTTATCTTGCAAACCACAAGCTAGAGATATGAAGTGAGCCAGTACTTCAATAGCTCTAACAGTAACACTGTAACTGTAAGTGTAACAGTACATTGTTAAAAATAAAAAGATCAGGTTCCTTTTATTTGTTGAATGTTTACTTAGCCTAAATCAATGTAACTTGTTTTAAGCCTTTATATAATATATACCTTCACCCTCTATATATTTATTATATAATATATTATCATATTTTTGTGTGTGTTTATATATGCATTGTTATAAGTGGTGTGTGTGTGTGTGTGTGTGTGCGTGCGTGTGTGTGTGACAGATACACCAGTTTCAAAAGATATGTGATTGTGCACTTTCTGGATAATAAATTATAAGTAACAGATGGCAAGGTTTAACTTAAGAAAAGAAAGCAACTGAAATATACATGTCAGCTGGGAAAAATAAATGGTGCAGTATATCTGCTTACTTGTAGTTATTGATTTGTTTTGTTTATGTGGCACAAGGTTTAAAAATTCCTTATGTGATCTCTGTGAATCATATTTATTGGTCTAAAGTGTAAAACCACTACATCTCTTCAATAATCCAGGCACTTCACTCAGTCATATAGTTCATGCTCTTGTATTTTGCAGATTTCTTTTTTATGAGTCATAATAAATTTTATGTGTATTTTAACTGTTGTTAGTATTTCTTTGTTTTTTGCCTGTTTTATTTGTTTTAATCTTTATGAATAATATTTTATTAATTTTATTCTGCAGTCTTCAATTCCATTTTACTCAGGAGCCAAACAGAATGGGAAAGATTTGATCATTCGAGTTGATGACCCTAAAGATTTCAAGAAGCTGCTCCGTACAAGGACAAATCTTTTGGTCATATTTGCTCAGTCAGGTCTGTTGAAGAATACTGCTAGTTGGTAATTGTTATTTACAGAGATATATAAAATAAACTATTATATTGCTTATTATATTATTATAAGCAAATGCACAGACAGTGTTATAGTTTATAGATCATAGCAATTTTATTTATAAAACAATGGTTTTAGGTCAATATACAGATTTCTTGCAGCCACAGTGCACTTTTAAGAATGCCTTATATGTATTTTGGAAAAGGACAATTTGTTCAGAATAAGATTACTTTTGTTTTTAATTGTTTTTCATTTATTTTTATTTTCTTTCATAAACAGATGTCATAGTTAAAATTATTTTTGTTGTGGATTATCTTAAAACATTGTGTTTTAATAATATTTAATTATTTAAATTTATTTCTGCATTACTTTTCAAGAAAAATAACTCATTTCAACATTTAATAATCTTTCATTTAATTTTTATTAAACTTTTTCTAACTTAAAATTAAAGAAAATTTAAATTTCAATTGGTCTGCAGATTTAAATACACATTAAGGCATGCATCATTTGTGATTGGCATAAAACAGAACTTTTTTAAAAAAATATTTTTTACATGCTGTGTAAAAGAATAATTGATATGTACATTATTTTTTTTTCTGAAAAAAAATAATAGTTTGTTTTTAATTTTAATACATTTTTCATTTAGTTTGATTTGTGTTGATACAGAATTGACAATTATGCATTTCTTGTAGAAAAATCAGCTCAGAAATCAATGACATTGTTTGAAGAGGTTGCTGAAGAAATGAAAGGAAAAGCAACATTAGCATTTGTAAACTGTGGGTAAGATCGTCCTTTGTTAATTCCACAGGTTTATCTTTGATAGGCATTGAGTTGATGGCACTTCAGATTTTACTTTGGTAATTGTTGAGCCTAAGTTATAGATTAACATATTTAGAAGTATGTCAGATCAGAGAGATGGAAAAGTGGTCAGTCCGACTGGCTGTTAACAAACTTATGAATTTTATGAGACTGTTTTCAAGAACTGTGGAACTTCCATCTCATAAAAAAAAATATATCTTCTGCAGTTTCATTGAAGTTTGTTTGAAGTCAGTTTGATACCTGAATCATGTGTACTCAGGTTTTCTAACTAGTGCTTGCTTGATGGATTTCACGTCTATGACTTATTATCCACTGAATAATTGTGTAACTGTTACTCTTGTTGTATTTGTATCCAGTCATATAGTAGATGAGTTTCAATTTATTTACCACTTTACAGAGTTCTTCAAGCAAAATGTTTTGAATTAATTATAAAAAGAAAAATAATTCTCACATAATCAGAGTTCACAACAAAACTAAAAGAATGTTTAAATTTAATTTAATTTTTTTCTTTTCTCTATGATTAATATGTGTGTGTGTGTGTGTGCGCGCGCTTGTATTTATTAATAAATTATTTAAAATAAATGATTATTACTAGTTGTCTAAAATAGTAAAGCTCATATAGACATTGCTTTGAATTTTAGTCTATATTTATAATTACATGCATATTTTTCTCATTAGGAATATCATTTTAGCTTTGAATAGTTTTTAATTTTAGAATACCTTTTAGTTCTGCTGTTCCAAGCATTGTTTGGTTTATTTCATAAATGAAATTGTTACATAAATTTGTTAAGGTAAAGATTCTATTGGATTCTGAGATTATTCCTTTTCTTTTTTGTTCTGAATCTTAACATCTGAATTTTTTACCACAATTTTCCAACTTTATTGTTTGTATTCATATAAAACAAAGTGCTCATTTTATTTTTTAAATTCTTTGTTGCAGGGATGACAAGAAATTTTGTAAAAAGCTGAAAATCACACCAACTACATTTGAACTTAAACATTACAAGTAAGAAGTTATTTTTTAATTTTATTTATTTGTCTATAACTCTCTTATGACCCCACACCTCTAAGAGAATGTTTTCCTAGATTCACCTAGTCTAAAAACCAGTCTTTGTTTACATACACCTGCAAATCTTCAGCTCTAAGACTCTGTTTTTGTTTATCATTTGCCTATGAGTTCTCAACTTCCTAAAAGTCTCCTTTTATCTAACACCTGTAAATCCTCAACTTAAAAGTCCTTTGTCTACAAGTCCACAACAGTAAAAAATCTGCTTTTGTTTACCATTTACCTATGAGTTCTCACCTTTAATAGTCTCTTTATAAACCTGTAAATCCACTACTTAAAATCTGTCTTTGTTTATCATTTATATTTTTAGTCCACAGCTGAAAAGTCTCTCTTTATATATCATTTACCTAGAGTCCACAACTCTAATAGTCTGTCTTATCCATACTATACCCCACCAACAGTCCTGGAGAATCTATTAATTCCCAGGAGAAATAATTGACATCAACTCTTCAGGTAATGCCTGCATCCTTTTATTATCAAAATGTTAATGAAGTACTTAAACTTAAAGGCATGTAATTATTTCTTTACTTTTCATATTCAGCAGTTTAAATTTCTGAAAATATTGAGTTTGTAAATTTACTAACAGTAAAGAAGAATGGCAAGGAAATTTATCTTTTACTAAGATTTTGTTCCATTTCTTCCTTTTGACATTTTCTCTTCACTACCTAGTAATATACATTTTGATTCATGATATGTTTCCATGAAAGCCTTCATTGTCTTTAAATTAAACTGAGTTTAATTAATAGCAGACACTGTTATGTGTGGTTGAGTGAAAGAGTATTTTGATTCTCATCAGTCATGTGCATGAGTGCAACTCCTTACTGCCTTTATGTTTAGTTGTATTAAACATTAGGGGTTAACCATTTTGTATGGCAGAGTAAAATTGTATTTGAATTCACAACAGTTTTATTGTGTAAGTGATACGTAAGTGAAAAGTGTGAAGATTTTGCAGTTTGTTTTTTAATTGTTGGGAAAGGGTGAATATTTTGCCCTACTGTTATCTCCATTTAAATATGATAAGATAGTGACTCAAATTTAAGAATGTAAATGATATATTTATGGCAGTAACAGTGTCATTTACTTATTTCCAGTCAATTCAACTGTTTCTCCTCATTATGATTTCTGTTCTAGTTATTCATACTTGAGGGTTACCTTCCTCATTCTGCATGATACTTGATAGAATATAGTTTTAAAAAAACAACTGTTCTTTTGTAAGTTGGAAAAATTGTCTAACTTTACTGATTTATTGATTGAAAAGAATACATCATGTTTGATGAATTAGCATTTATTTAGCACAATTCAGTACTTGTACATAATTGGTGATTGCTTTTTTTGACATTTTTCACAGAGATGGTGAATTCAATAAAGATTATGACAGAAAATTAACTGTGAAGGTGAGCGGGAAAGAAATTCTATTATTACTATTTATATTCTGCTAAATAGTTCAATAATGAAATTTCACAACCATTTGTTATGGTGTTTTAAAAAATAAATAGTCATGATCCCAGTAAAACTTTAAGATATATTAATCAAATAATATGACAGTCTAAGAAAATGAGCATAAATGCAAAGCTAAAGTGTTATTTTTACTAAAGTGTGCTTCATATAAAGTTTAAAAACTAGTTTGAAATAGAATAGGTTGTCGCAGAGAAATAATTAGAAACTATAGAACTGAGGATCAGAAGACATTAATCTTGCAATAGAATAGCTAACTTGCAATTACTAAATAAATTCATACACATATAAAGAGCTATATATAATGGAAGCAATATAAACTGATACAGTGTAACAATTGTCAGGATTAATTACTTTTGAAATTTGCTGCAGCTCTGAATTTTTTAACACACATGATGCAGCCATTGCTAGAATTTTAAGCAAATGCCTTTTCAGTTACCCAACAGAAACTCATTGCTCTAAACTGCAGCCAGATATATATGATATTTTAAATATTAATTTTGTAGAGGAATGAATGCTCTTCTCATCTCCAGTTTCAGCAGGGAAAACAATATTAAAATGCCGTAACAGCATTGATTTCAAAATAGTCAAGTTTACCAAAGTTTGAGTTTTAAAGTTATGCTAATAAAAATGGATCATGAGAAGGTTTAGGGTCACACGCAAAAAGAAATTCAGACCAAAGCAAATTTTTCGTTCGTATTTACATGTGGCTGCAAGGCCCCATTTTTAGCAAAAACACACCCAGTACTTAGTAAGTGTAATTATTTTTCTTTCAAACATGGTTTAAGTCACATTAAATAAATTATTAGAGCATTTTAGACAAAGAAATTATATCTGATTTTATCCAAGTTGCATCAAAAAATAATTGTATTAAAGTATCACACTTCACTACAGAAAATCACCAAATTTATGCAGTAAATGCTAATTATTCCTGCAAAACAATGATTTTTGGGACTACCTAGTATCATTGTGTGTTTCATTTTGTCTTTAGTGAGTTAGGTTTCATTCCTCAAAAAGAGCAGATCTCTTTTTGGTCATTAGATTCTTTTGATCTAATAGAGGTTCAAATAAATGTATATGACAAAATTAATAAGAAACAAAAGCAAAATTGTTCACAGCAACCTACATAGTGTTATGTCATAATGCCTAAGTTGCTAGTAATTTGGTGAATTTAAAGACTAATTCTCTGAATATCTTTATAACTTACGCACGTTTTATATTAATTTTCATGCCTATCTGTTTTTCACATTACAGTGCATTTACAAATGAATGTTATTGTTCATAAATTAAAAAGCAAATTGTTTATATTTAGCTTTCATTTACATTTTATTCATCTATATACTTATTGAACCCACCAGAGTTTCTACTGATTGCAATTTAAAATGAACTCTACATGTTTGTTCCAATAACACACACACATTTTATATGTGCATATATAATTTTTTTTAAACATTTTATTCATAATTCAATTAGAATTTTTTTTAAGAAGTAAAATAAATTGAGCAAAGTTTACATTATATTTCTGATATATTCATTGTACAGTATTGCTTACATTTTTGCCAATTTTTTAGTCTATGGTCAACTTCCTGATGGATCCTACAGGGGACATTCCTTGGAATGAAGACCCAACTGCTTTGGATATTGTCCACATTGACACTGAGGATGTAAGATCTGTTTGTGATGTTTAGATAGATAATTCAGTTAAGTTAGGAACTACCAGGCCTATTATTATAAATTAAAACTATAATGTCATTAGAGTATTTAGTAAACAATTATTCTTTTTGAATTGTAGTTGATGCGGTTTGACTGAGATTTCAGACTAGATTAAATAATGTCCTCTTTAATTCTTTTTACTCTTTCTTGGGTGGAGACTTTAAAATATTGATGAATACTAACAACTGACTAAAATATAATATAATGTATGTATAAGTAGGTGATAGTTCTCCCTACCTACACACTTTTTCATTCAAAGTAGTATTGTACCCCTAAAAAATTGGGATATATTAGACAGGTTTCATCCATGTACATATGATATGGTGTGCATATATATATATATATGTATATGCTTTTTTTCTCTTTGTCAAAAGGGCTTGAGCAAGCTTCTGAAGAAAGAGAAGGCAGCTACACTTGTAATGTTTTATGCACCTTGTAAGTGCTTTTGCATTTGGAAGGGAGATAAACCCAGTAAAAAGTAATAAAGTTTTGTAGAGAATTGTCTTATTCAGTAAAGTGAGTATTGTTAAATAATATAATTCTTTTATAAATGTACATATTAACAGATTATATTTGTTTTTATTTTCATAAGTGATAATAGGATATAGTTAATTACTTAGATAAGTATATTAATTTAAATTCTGAGAATTAAACTTGTACATTTTGCTTTATCAGATTACATTTCTATTTTCATTCCTAAATTAGGCGTTTTAACAATGAATAATTTGCACATTAGAAATAGTATATAGTATAATATACATCTTGATTTACTTGACTTATTTCCTTGGAACAAAGGGCCTCATACAATATTTCATCAGGTAAAGAAAATTACAGAAATATTTTAGAGAAACAGAACAAAAACATAAGAAAAGAAATGTCTCATTACACAAGTTTTAAAGGAAAGAACAAAGCACCAACAGATAGATGTAAATTAATTTGTTTTATCCTGATATCAGTGATATATGAAGGTCAGAAAGAGAAAAAAAATATTAATAAAATTATTTATGATGAGATTGATTGCTTCTTCTTCATTTTAGTTTGGATTTTTAGATTTTTAATTGTTGTGAGGACAATAAAATAAAATTAAAAGTAACCTCTCTCTTCCTTTTAAAAAATAAAAATTAGGACCTGCTTTGAGACGATCAAATTGCTGTTTTATTTTCCTTAGCAGAAGAAAGTCAATCAGCTCTGTTAAAATTGAGCAAAAGAAAGCAATTAGCTTTCTAAAGACACTGTGTAGGTACATTCTTGTCAATATTGTACTTAAGTCCTAATTTTTAATGTAATTTATAAGGTTTGAATTCACGTTTCAGTATTTTCTTACAGGGTGTGGATATTGCAAACGATTGAAGCCTGAATTTGCTGCTGCTGCAACTGAAAGTAAAGGGAAAGCCATTCTGGTTGGAATTGATGTAGACAAACCACAGTTGATGGGACTGCGTACACTATATAATATTACTGGCTTTCCAACTCTGTACTATTTTGAGTAGGTTGAAAAAAACCTTTTGCTTATTCTGTTTAATGAAGTAAATGGACATATGTTCTTGGATGAGGATTTTATGATTATTACCATTTGTGGTGGAAGTGTTTGTTGTTTTGTTGTAATATTTCTCAGTATTCTGCTGTTGCATTGCAACAAAGCCTGCAATTCTTGTGTCATCTCAAAATAGAATAATCAATTTCTAGTGCTATCATCTTGATAAAGATTTGTTTCCTCTATCCATTGAATGATCCTGGGTGATAAATCACTTGTTCTGCAAGGCCTGGACTCTAGCCTCCAATCAGGAGTTCAAAGTCTGCACCCCGTCAGTCACTGGGAGTTTTCTAATTAATGCACTATTGCCTTAGAATAGTTTAACTTAATGCCTTGACTGTTAAGCGCTAATATTTTAGTTAAGTGCTAATATCTACATTTTATTCATCTGTTTACTGCCAATACTTTGTTTAATTGTTTGAACTTCATGTCCTGTTTCATTTATTTTAAGTATATGTGCTGTTTTATCTTTTCTTAATTGTTTAACTTTATATCATATTTAATCTTTCCTTAATCGCTTTAACTTCATATGCTGTTTTATCTTTCCTTAATTGTTTTCAAAGTATGTGTGCTGCTTTATACTTTCATACATCCAGTGTGTTGACACATATCTTAACCATACTACTGCCAATTACTTGAGTCTCACTTACATTTTAATGTAACATTTTAATTAGGTTCTGTGACATTGACCGTTTGCATGCTATCTATTAATAATTATGCTAAGAAGTTTAATAATGAGTCATTTGAAGACTGTTAATGCATTTTTAGCCGTAACATTTTATGCCATTGAGTCAAGTTGTGCTTTTTATTCACGAGTTTCACATTTTCTCCTGTTATTTCATTTATTTAATTCATTGATTTCTATTGTTTTACCATTTTTCATTTTCATCCATTCATCTTTTGTCAGTTGTTTTACTACTATTATTTCAGTTCATCTGTATAATGTAATGTTGATAGTTAAAATGCTCAGATTTTATCACTATTGAATCAAATTCCTAAGTATTTCAAGCTGCTGAAGTCTATAATTTATACCTAATCATTGTTTCATACAGAAAAGGCAAAATAAAATATAAGTATGGAGGAGAGAACACAAAGGATGGTATCATTTCCTGGTTAAATGAGTGAGTAACATTAATTACTGGTAGCTTTTTTTTATCACTTGAAAATTAAATGAACTTTAGATGTTGGTGTAAATGCAAGAAGTGACTGCATATGGGGAGAGCTCATGACAAAATGGAAGTACATTGTTTGGAAGAATATAACCTATTGTGTGCCAAACTAACAGTAAAACATGCACATACATCAGGGGAATAAAATGAGAAGTCAGCAATAAAAAGAATCAAAACAGCTATACAAATACTAGAACTAACTAGACATAAATATATCTATATATAAACAAAGTCATACTGGGGAAAAGCAAGGAGACTTGAAAAGAAAACTCATGCTTGCAATAAAAACTAACATTTTCACTCCATGGCATAACATCAACATATGCACATAACAGCTAAAAACAGTAAAACAATGAACACATAATCCCATCATCCAAATATAATAATATTATCTAGCAAAAGAAAGGAAATAAGCACTAAATTAATTCAATCTAAGGTACCATAATTTCAATAAAATATATGTTTTCAACAATAATTGTCAGTTTTCAATAAATGTCATAAAATTACCTGTGACCCTAATCTACCAGTGAACAGTGGTATTTCATACCTCTGTTAGGCATGTAGTTGATGTTGAGCACACTGGAGGAAGAAAAGTGTCCAATACACAAACAAGTATGGTGTGTGTGCCCATACTGGGTTTGAAACAGTGTAAAGAAAAATGAAATACATTGACAATGGAAGCTCACTGAAGCAAAAAGTGGCATCTTTGCCAACAGTTTAGTGAATTATATCCCCTGTGCTTCACTCAAGAATAAAAGTAAAACACTGTAAATAGCAAGCTCACTGTGCTTATACATAAGATAACAGCGCTTATGTAGCAAGATGTAAAAGCTGTTGTTGTAAGAGCACCAGTTTAATGAATAACCACAATGCTTATGCAGCTACATGTAGTAAAGTCAAGTAGCAGCACTTTGAATGTAGCAAGGAGTAACTGTTCTGACAATGTAGTGGAGTAATATAACAGTGCAGTCACTGTAGCATTGATGTAGCAGTGAAGTCACAAGCTAAATTTTCATTCACATTTGCTGTAAGTCCCCTTTTGACTGGAAAGAAATTATTTGAGTTTGAATTATTGCTTTTCCCCCCAAATGTGCCTGTGTCTTCCCTGATTGAAAATACCTGTCATATAGTCATGATGATCTTAGCAATACTGTCCCAAGACTCTGAAAATGACCCCTCTCTAGCATTGGCTCCTAGTGACTTGATTACAGCAGGCATGGGAATCTGGCAGAACACTACCAAATCCATTGTTTGCAAAGAAATGTAAGACTATTACTATTGAAAAAATATACTACTATATGTATAACTAAATTCTAAATCAAGGCAAAATCTATTAAATCTAATACCTAAGTCTAATCTATCTCTCTATCAATCAATCTTTCTATCTATCTATCCCTTAGTTATGTTGACCGTTGGGGCACCACTGATGATCTGACAACAAGTTTCCTCCACTTCATTCTGTTCTTTGTTAATCTTACCGTATTGCTCAGTTTCAGTCCTGTCCACTCAGAGATGTTATCCTCCCATCTTTTCCTATGTCTTCCTCTCCTTTGCTCTCTTTGCATGATTGTCTTGGCAAGCCCTCTTGATCGTGTGACATGCCCATGACATTTTATTTTGTATTTTTTCACAATGGCCAATAGCTCTTCATAGGGCCAATGGCTTGCCTAATTCTCATTCCCATTTCTTCATTCATGACATGATCTCTATGTGAAATGCCAAGCAACCTTCGAAAGCATCTCAGTAGCATATATCCTCCTTTCGAGGGTCCATGACTCACAGGCATATAAAAACACGGATGCAACCAAGGAGCACATCAGTCTGATCTTTGAGCTGACTGAGATGTTTCTGTCTTTCCAAACTATCTTCAGCCTTGCCATTGCTGTTATTTTCATCGCAATCCTGGACAATATTTCAGGTTTTGATCCCTCATCTGTCACGATGGCTCCTAAATACTTAAATTTATTAACTATTTCCAGTTTCTGATCACCAATCATGATGTCATTACCAATGCCACTGGTGGTGTTGTTATCAGTTTGGTCTTCCTGCAGGGCCATCGATATCATCAGCAAAGTAAGTTTGTTAATACTCCACCTCCAATACAGACATTTCCTTCATAGTTTTCCAGAGCATCTGTCATGATTCTTTCAAGGAAAATGTTGAAGAGAATAGGCGAAAGTAAGCAGCATTGTCTGACTCTCACTGTTATCCCGAACCAATCTCCCGATTGGCCATTGAAGCAGACTGCGCTGGTGGTCTTGCTGTAAAGGCTTTCTATGACTTTGATCATTTTGGCATTGATGTACAGCTTCAAGTTGGACCAAAGAACTGCATGCCACACCCTGTCAAATGCCGCCTTAAAATCTACAAAGACATGATAAAGGTCTTGTTGGTGCTGAATTTCTCACATGGCAGTCTCAGATTAAAAATCTGTTCACGTGTGCTTTGCTCTGGTCTGAAGTCTGCCTGTTCTTCAGCTATGATTTCCTCTGCCTGCAGCTTCAGTCTGTTTAATATGGTCTTTAGCATGACTTTGCTTGGGTAGCATATAAGACTTATCGTATGATAGTTCTTTCTTACTTTGCCTGCAAATTGCCCTTTTTTTCAGGAGCATTATTATGAGCCCTCTATTTCTTCATCATGGTCTGTAGTTGGAGCGTAAGCTTGCACAATGATGATATTGAATGGGGTTGCCCTCAAGCGTATGGTGATAAGCCTGCTGGAGACTGACTGACAATTCATGACAGTGTTCATGATGTCTTTGTGGACAAGAAATCCAACACCATGTTTATTTTTATCATCTCTGCCAGTGTAGTATAATTTATGGCCATCCTAGGTTGATGTTTCCCCAAAGTTCTTCCACTGTACTTCGCACAGTCCCAGGACGGTTCAATGGTATCTGTTCATTTCATGTGTCAGTTCCTCTCCATTTCAGGCATTCTTAAAGTTCTGATGTTGCACGTACCAATGCTGATGTTGTTTCTGGCATGGAGTTTTGATGGTGATGGTGCACCAGTAGCACACTTAACACATCTGCCCTGGTGCAAGACAGAAGGTGCAGTCCTTGTTTCGGGCGATGACTGATCCGGTATGGTTTGAGGTAAAGTTATCATTTCATGTGGTGTGTCTTGGGCAAATGAACCTTATGGAGCCCATCCCTCTCCAGGCGGTTGACCACAGCCCAAACTCCACATTACTAGTGGCTCACCTTGGTCCTGGACACAGGGCCAAGTCCTTGAGTCTCCTCCACCCTGAGCAGTGACCTCAGTGAGGAAGTTCATACACCCAATCAGGTACTGTAAAATAACCCTAGCCTTTGGTTATCCAAACCCTCACCTGCAAGGCAGCATTGGACTCGTGGAAGATGGGGTCATCTACATCCTGTGCAAATGTGAACATCTGCCCACTGCCTCTAATGCATTTGATTACTAAAACAAAAATGTATCTGGTGTCAATATGTAGAGTATATGCATATCATTTATTTTCTTGTTTAAATAAGAATAAATGTGTGAAAGTGTATAAAGTGAATATATGTGTGCAAAATATATTCCATGATGATGAGTAAATGAATAGGGGCTTAGTGTTTAACTGAACTATTCTTGCATAATAAAAGGCCCAAATCAGCTGACAAGGAATTTAATTCATTGATTTGATTTCCATTATTATCAAATGTCTAGGTTTACAGATTTAAGTTTTAAGTGGAAACAGTAACCATGAATTTTTTTTATATCTATCCCTCAATCCATCCCCCATCCATCTCTCCCTCCCTCCAATCTGTCTATCTTTAAGGTTATAGGTAAAAAAACTTTTGTTTTCTTCTTATTTATAGCTTTTGAGTGCTCTTCTTTGTTCTTGTTTTTTTTTTTTTTTTGATGATGGTCAAACATGAAAAAAATCTAATAGTAAGTTTAATCAAAAAGAATCAAATCTTTAGACACCAATCTGAAACATGGACTGACAGTCAGTCAGTTTTGTCTTTTTTTGTGGGGAGGGGAAATCAACATAGTAATTTTTGCTTTACTTTATAACATTTGAAATTGGCTTGCATTTAATTTTTATTAAAATACTGGCAGGTGCTTGCAGGGACTACAACTAGAGCAAAGAAAATAATTACATATTTATTTTTTAGAGATATAAAGTGTGAAGAACTATGATTTTTAAATATTGATTACTTTGTAGTAAAATTAAGTTAGGTTGATGCTAAAATATTGCAGTTCTTTTACTTCTCTCATGTTTCTGCTCACATAAGTGTGCAAAGTCTTTTGTATAATTCCTGGTAACAGGAAATGAATTAATTATTAGTATCAGTTTAATGATAAATGTCTTGAAATCACATTTTCTTAATCATCTTTGCCACTCTACAAGCCATTAATTTTATAAAGTATTTTCATATGCTATAAAAGTATTGTTCTGTGACTTAGAAAGTACAGATTCTCATTTCTCCCAGATTTAAAACCATTTTTTCCACATGCTTAGAAAATTAAAAAAATCCATAAATTATCTGTCTCTCTGTCTGTCTCTACACACACACATGCATGCACGCACACACACAAGATTCACTCTTTTTATGGTATCTTGTCAGCCCAAAGCCACCAGAAGAACCAAAGAAAGAAAGTGAATGGGCTGATGAGCCTTCAGAAGTTGTGCATTTGGATGACAATAATTTTGATGATTACATCAAGGAACACCCTTCTGTGCTGGTCATGTTTTATGCTCCTTGTGAGTGTTTCAGATGTTTATTTGCAAAATACTTCTATCAGAAATACTTCCATTAAGGCATTATTTTGAGCTTCTATAGGATCTTTTAAAAAAAAAAATGTATGTTACTTGGTACAGCTAATGTTAGCAATGGTGAAGTGATAAATTCATTGGAACATATTGGATCACTTTCAGAGAGCTTACTTTTTTAATATACTAATTTAATGAATTAACTTTTGAAATTCAGATTAAAATTTAAGTAAATAATTTAATATTGATGATTTCAGTGATTATCTAAATTGCTTAAAGATGCAGTGGTTACTAAAATTGGTTGCCTGCTTAAAAGTCTGTTCAGATAAAATATTTACCAAACAATCAAAATGGATTGCAAGTGTCTGTTAGGTACCAGTCAAAGTCATATTTTGATGATACACTTTTGTATCATATTCTTAAATAGCATTTATTTCTGAACAGATATGGTGGTCAAGAGTTACATGCCCCTACAAAGGTCTCTTTGAGGAGATTGTCTGAATCTCTGGTAGCTAAATAAATGTAAATATTTTGGAAAGATCTTATGATGAAAGTTTGTTATCACAGATTATTCAACATTAATCCACAAAATATAAGAAGTAATATAGAACTCTTTAATCTTGCAGATATTTGAATCCTGTATATGCATGAATGATGTGTGCAATGGTGAATAGATCACAGTTCATTTATACAATGTATTCACCACTGAACCCTAATATAAACTATGTTAGAACTCAGTAGTCTTAAGGAATTAAAAATCATTTAAAATATATTTAGAGGTTAAGTTAGGGCTAGGGTTAGAGTTAGAACATAGTATCATAAAATATAAATATGTAAATATGTTCAATGCATCACAGCAAACAGCCCAAAATGGTCTCTGACCCTACACTATATAAGCGGAACTTTTTTCTTTTGTGAAGGAGTGTGTATTTAAGGATAAGACATTTTACAAATTTGAAGTGTGCAACAAAGTCATAAAACAAAAGTAAATAGGCAATAACTATCACAAGCAAAAGCTCTTTTCATTTGCTATTTAAACATATTTTTTTTAGCAGAGATTGATGATGTCTTTAAAGTAGGGAATACTGCATATCACAAAATTCATTGATGGATCACCCCTTTAGCTCATTAATTAATTAACTAATTAATTTTTTCGTGAATACATGTAAATATTTATATTGCTACTATAGACAATTATGAATTTTTATTTTTTAAAAATACATTTCAAGTTGCTTGAATTTGTTTTCAAATATCATTAAAATGTATAAAGACCCTAGCACTTAGCAGTCAGAAATACTACAAAATCAATAGCTGAGACTATCTGGAAAAAATAACAGTGTATGTAAGTCGTAATGCATGTTTGTGTTTCTAAAAAAAATGTGGTTAGCTGAGACTCTGAAAAAATAACATGATATATAACTTGTAATGCACATTTGTGTTTCTAAAAGAATGTGGTCCGCTTTTACTATATGAAAAAAATAACAGTGTATGTAAATTGTATTGTATATTTGTTTCTGAAAAGATGTATCGGCTAAGACTATTAGGAACAAATATCAATGTAAGTTTTAATGCATGTTTGTGTTTCTAAAAGGATGTGGTCAGCTGAGACTATCTGAAAAAATATCAGTATATGTCAGTTGTAATGCATATTTGTGTTTCTAAAAGGGTGTGGTCACTGCAAAAAGATGAAACCTGATTACATGGAGGCTGCACAACAATTAAAAGATGAAGGATTTGGTGGGGTGCTAGCAGCAGTGGATGCTACTAAAAGTAATAGATTATCCAAAGATTATGGCATTAAAGGATTCCCCACATTAAAATATTTCAAGTGAGTTACTAACATTCTCATTAAATGTCTCTGTTGCCCAGTGCAATAGGTTATTTGCAATTTATAAGGAACAGAAAACCTCAAAACCTAATTTCTTCTACAGTTTCATTTATAACCTTTGCATATAGTTTATTAAATAAAGAGTGACAGTTTTTATTACTAGTATTTTAAGTGCAATTTTACAAACTGAATATTCTTTATGGATTTCTAAACAGTCCACAAGTATATTAAGTATATTCAAACAGTTAGTACATTTACATCACGTATGCTGACTGCTGTTACAAAACTACTTAAAATAAATATGCAGAAAACATAGTGCATGCTTATATTTATTCTCTGGATATTTTTATTTTCCCTGACATGATTCTTAATATTGACCTTAGTTAATTTAATGCAATATTTCTCTTTCAGAGATGGAGCATATGCTTTTGAAGTAAATGAACGGGAAAAGGATAAAATCATTGATTTTGCAAAAGAGTATGTGATTGTTTTATATTTTTGCATTATGAATTTGTTTTATGATAAACATTCAAACTTTAAAGACCAGAATTACTGTCAGTGTCACTTTTTGTGTTCAGCTTAATATACAGTGAGTTACAGTTATTCATGACTCCATAGTGTATGATATATACATCTTGGTGATTCATCAAGTGTGTGTGCCGATAGGCCTTGACTAATTGGTAAATGTATTCTAAAACACATTTATATTAAATGGTGATATTTTGTTGGACTAGTATTTATTAAAAAAAAAATGTTGAAGAGACATGTATTTCAACCTTATTCTGTAAAACAGACATTTATAAATGCTTCTGGTTTATTCTGGTTATATCTTTAATAATGATTTAGTTTTGCAAGGACAATATCACATCTATTTTTTGTTCTCATACTTCTAAATCACCCGTTTTCATTCTTGTCTTACCCATTACATACTACTACAGTTTTTTGCCATATTATTGAAAGTATGTGCTTGCTATCTAGATATAGTTTGAGGATTTCAGAGGCAAAGCAAAATTAATTCCAATCCTTAATATTATTTTTAAAATAGAATTGAGGGAATTTCGTCAAGTGGTTATGATTTTAAATGGAACATTTATACCAATACATCCAGAACTTGGTGATCTAAATTTGTTTCACTTATCTTTATCATGTATAAACGAAGAAATGAGCATGTTTACAAGAATAATCAAAATATTGTTTTATAACTACAAACAAAATTGGCTTTAGAATTTATTTTTATATGAAGTATGATTTATGTTAAATTTATTTTTATTTTTTATAGCCCAAAGGAGCCACCCCCTCCTCCAGCCCCAGAACCAAGCTGGGAAGAAGTTGAAAGTGATGTTTTGCACCTTAACGAGGAAAACTTTAAGCCCACACTAAAAAGACGAAAACATGCACTTGTTATGTTTTATGCACCTTGTGAGTGCTTTTTCTTATAATTAATATTCTTCGTGGACATGATTAGTTGATGTATATAGTTGAGAATGGTGAAAGGGAATTTATTATAAATTTAATCACTCGAATGCTATAGTTTATAATTTCTTCAAACAATTTTTTTTGAAAATGTAATGTCTTTATCCTGTGTGAAGATTGAAATATGTTCTTTACTCTTTGAAATAACTCTGGCATAAAGACATATTGAAATATTTATATATTGCTTAAAGATACAATGAAATATATTTAGGTAAAGAATTTTGAATATGTGTATCTATATTATTCATTACTGTTATGTGAGTGTGGGGTGTTTTTCTTCATTTCTGTTAAATTAATAATTGGATTGTTAGTGTTATTTTAAATAGTATTATTTATTAATTTTATTATTTACCATTTTAATGTTTATTAATTAGAATTAACATGTTTTTATTTGCTCAATTCATTAAATAAATGGTAACATTGACATTGCTATATATGTTATCCTTCGTATCAAAAAAGTGTCCACCTCTATTGGAGTAGCCCACCTCAGTTGTCAGTTTGCTTTCTGGGTCATCATCTTAGATTAATGTTGATATCGACTTAATTTTGTTTTCATTTGTCAATACAGATGTGTTTTTTATTTTTGGTCAGAGACTTCACACACACACACACACTCCCCAGATGTAATTTCTTCAGAGTAATAGACACAGATCAGATATGATTTTTTTAGATTTATTAAAATTATTATTGAAAATGTTTAAATACATTTTTTCACAAAGACTTCCTAACTGCTCTTAACCAAATGTCCCTCCTGATTTTTTTCTGGAGCAGTAATTTGAGTTAGGTGCTGAGAATTCATGATATATCTGTTTGAAATAAAACAGTTCAGTTTTAGAAGTCTCTTGACTTAATTCTTCTTTACTTGGTCTTAGGTTTGATGTTACATTAGTTCTGGCTTTATATGGGTAAGGTGACTCCTAGAGTTTTAGTTTTAGAAGTTTATGGGCTTAATTCTTCTTTGCTCAGTTTTATTTTGATATACATTACCTCTGGTTTTGGTCATGGTTGTGAGTAAGTAACTCTTAGAGCTATAGACACTGGGCATTTATTTAAGAATACATGTTGTGCATAAAAATCACATTTACTATTAGTGATATAGTTTAATTCTTCTTTATGGTATAATAATAATAACCAGCATTTTAAATATTTCAGGGTGTGGTCATTGCAAAAAGGCAAAACCAGAATTTATGGCTGCAGCATCAAAGTTCAAAGATGATAGTAAGGTCAGCAGTTGTAATCACACATTGTCTCATTTAAAATGTTGCCATTTCACTGTGCTAAGTTTTGATCCAACACATCCAAAATCATAGTTTTAATTACTTTTACTATTTACTTCAGAATCTCTTATGTTGTTGATTCTGTTCTATAACTGGTCATTGTTTTACTCTCATGACTGTAAACAATAAATTAGTTTATGAATATATGGTTACAGTTTTGTTTTGTTGGTATTGTTGAACAAAGGGATAATTTGGACTTGATGTCTTTATTGATAAATGCCATTGACTCGTATCATCTTGGGATTTTTAATTATGCAAGTATTGGAGAGTAATTTTTTACTCTACAGAGCTAAAGCAGCATAAAAGAATTTGATGTATAACTAATGACAGTAATTATCTAATTAGTCTTTAGCATTTCACTTATGTGCATATTCCTTTATGTAAATATATAATCAATTAAGTATGGTTGGCACTCTTCGTAAACAATTATATAGCCTCCACAAAGCATTGAACAGTGAGTAAAGTTTTTGTAAACAGCTACAGCATTACCATAAAAATTGAACAGTGTGCATAGTACACTCTGTAAAC
Organism: Sinotaia quadrata; assembly: GCA_028829895.1. Taxonomy (NCBI): domain Eukaryota; kingdom Metazoa; phylum Mollusca; class Gastropoda; order Architaenioglossa; family Viviparidae; genus Sinotaia; species Sinotaia quadrata. The sequence continues at coordinate 26,614,029 of CM054179.1, read as the reverse complement.
AGCTACATGATTACCATAAATCTGTCTTTCTCGACCTTTTTTACCCTGGAAATAACTTTCAGGTCTTTGCATAAAAATTATTATATCAATAGCTCACAATGCATTATCATGATCAGTTGTAGATATAATTATCCAATAATAATTGTCAGTGCTCTATTGAGAAGAGAATAATATTCTTTTTGTGGATCTCTTCATTTTAGCCAACTTATTAATTTGTGGTTCTTAATCTCTCACAAAGTATAACACCTATGCAAGTCAGTTTTGTAGGTAGAGGAAACTTCTGTTTTTCTTTTTTCATTTCCAACTTGATGTTTTTAATTTATCCAAGTAGGCCTAAAAGTCTTATCACAGATTTCTACTCTACAAGATGCTTATAAGGTTTGGCATGACCATAACTAAGAGTAGTTCTTTTTCCTTATTTAAAACTAAAAATGAATTTTTAGAGCAACCTTTCCTGAAAATACTCCAGACAGTTAAGTTTAGCTTCCTTTCTTGGAATTAATATCTTTCTTTCCCTTTCATAAATTATAAAAACTCATACGGTAAACATAATAAGTTTCTGTTAATAACTGGCCTAAGCCAAAATGGGATTTAATTTTTCTAAATGTAAGCTCAGTACTTAATTTAAATTAAGGTTGTAAATTGATTTTAATTAATTCTATTTACATCATCAAAATTTATTGACAATGTTGAACAGTAGACTTACTAAAAACCATAAGCCAAAACAATATAAATAACAGTTTACCCTAAGACAATCTTATACAACTTTGCAAAACATTACTTACTGAGTGACATGATCAGGCTCAAATATAGGCTGGCAGTTATAAATTTATTAGATACATGTGTTGGTAATTCAAAATGGAGAGGACGTCATCAGCCTATCATCCTCCCCTCTATGCAATACATCATTCATCAGAGAGCCTCCCCTATCTTGAGTCAAAAACTGAAGATGGTCTCAACGAAATGAAAGACTTCTAATGATATTGCTAACATGGCTGCTGCAAATACTAGCATCATTTAAATTTTAAAAAACAAACAACAAAAGACAAATGTTATTTTTTCAGACATGAAAAAAAAAAGCATTTGGGGAATCTCTAACAATCTCTCATGAAAATAGTAAGGTTCCCTGGAGCCCTGCTTTGTAACAGCTACAGGGTCAACATAAATATTGAACCATGTGCAAAGTACACTCTGTAAGCTACAGGAATACCATAAATATTGAACAATGTGCAAAGTACTCTCTGTAAACATCTACAGGATTATCGTAAAGCATTGAACAATGTAAATATAAGAGAGAGGAAAGGATTTATTTAACCAAATAAATTTACAAAATCAAATTGATTAATAAAATAAAATGATTATTGACTGATTAAAGAAATAAATCCATTAAGAATATTGAAACAGAAGATAAAGTTAACAGAATAGAAGAAAATAAATTAATAAATGAAAAGATAATATTCTACAATATATGCTGTTGTTTTTACATTAAATTAAAGCCTATCATTGTTTTATTATTATATTTATTTAAAGGTACTTTTTGGAGCTGTTGACTGTACTACACAGCAGAGCATTTGTAGTGTTCATGATGTTACTGGTTACCCAACCTTCAAATATTTCAACTACTTCAACAAGAATTCACAGAAGTACATGGGTGGTCGTGAGGTTTGTGTTAACATTAATTTACCCTTTTTAGACTTTCATATTTTTTATTGTTCTTTTGCACTTGTATGGCTTCAATACTTTCTTTTAAAAATAATGGATTAGATTATTTTTACAGATATAAATGTCATTTTAAGGTGTGCATTCATATGTGCTTTTCAGTAGAACAACCTTATCTGTGTGCCTCTGAATTATGCACCTTTAAAAAATCATTAGTATTTTCTTTTGCTGTCTTCGGGTCTTTAAAGTTTTTATTAGATTATATATTTGGAATGTATTATGATTACCTTACTAATGAAGAAATATGCTGTACTTTTATTACTATTTTTTTAAGACTTGAATCATACTGAACCAGTTTAATGGGAATCATAAAACTTGTAAATGAGGTAATTAATATTTTAGAAACTTTTGTTTGCTTTTTTCTCTGTTAATTTCAAATTTGGTTTTTTGTTGTTGTTATATTCTGAAATTTTTGTTTTTCTGTTAATTTCATATTAACTTTTTAAATTTTATTTTATTGTTATACGTTCTTTTTAAAAAGTTTAAAAAAAATAAATTAAAGTTTTTTTGTTCTTCCTAACTAAAGAATAAGAACAGAAGTATATTAATAAATTAGTAGTAGTAGTCAACAAGCTAGACAAGTAGATAGATAAGTAGACAGATAAACTTACAAAGCAGACTAGTAGACAGGTAAGCAAACATTTTATATTTGATATAAAGATGTGTACACTGCATGAGAAAAGGTAATGAATAAACGGAAGTGATAGATGTGTGTGAAAATTGCTTTCTGGGTATAAATCCAAAATGACTATTGGCTTGTTAGATAATCTTGTATTTTTTATTGCAAGCATTTCATCTTATTGCATTTTATTAAAATTATTCTTTGATTTTTTTTTTCCTGTGAAAATGAACAACTACTCTTTCTGCAAAGACTTTTTTACTCACTGATTTTCAGACTTTGATGTGTGCTATGCTGTGTGCTAGATAGGTTGCATACCATTGCATTTCTGAGGACTCCATTTGCTTGTAGACTGATATGGCATGCACCTTGTCATAAATCTAAATAGTTTAATTGTTTCTCACACTCCAATGTTTTGTATCAGACTGATACAACTTTTAATATCCCAGATGTCTTCATTTGCTTATCAGAATCAGATATTTTATATACCATTTTGATGTCTCAGGCAACTCCATTTATTATTATACTCTGGTATGGTGCATACCCTTTTGATATCCAAGATAGATCCATTTACTTGCCAGACTCTAAGACAATATACCTTTTGATATTGCAGATGAATCCATTTGCTTTTAAGACTTTGACATGTCATTTATATATTTTCATGCTTTGATGTTGGTGTGACTACATTTTCACTGAAGGTAGTGCTTATCAGTATGGTTCCACTGTGTCTCACAAATTCATTCTAGGCATGGACAAGTATAAATGCTTGATAATGTTGGTCAGCTGCAAAACCATTTTAACATCACTGATTCAGCACTGATTCAATATGTGAAATAATAAGCACATTACAGTATACAGGTCCAGGCGTTTTTAAGTTCACTCTGTTCTTTTTCCTATTATACATTTTATTTTTTTATTGACTTATTTCTTCTTATATATATATAAATAATTTACTTTAGCAACTGAGTCATATCAAGCATTAAGAAAATTATTTAGTGTCTGAACATCCAGAAAGAGGAGACATAATTTGGGAGAGCTTAGTTGAGGTGTTATGGGGAAGTTGTTATTTTTTATATGAAATGACAATCTCTTTGAAGCCTTACTGAAGTTTGGACTGAAAACTCTCTCCTTACATATATAAAATCTCCACTCTCCCTTTAGCAGGTATTTTATTGTTAAAAATTACTATACTTCAAATTATGATCACTCTCAGTGTTAATATGTTGAGCATGATGTGACAAAGTTGCATGCAGATCTAACAGCACACACAAGCTCAAATACAGCACTTGTATTATTTAAGAGAGGTGTGAAGTTATGGTCTAATCTAACAATAACAGGTTTACAGTGTTCTCATGCCATCGTAAATACAAACTTTGGACATAATTGGCATTTTTTTGTTTGTTTGTTAGTGGCTGTCTAAATTTATAAAAGCTATATTAAAGGGGAGATAACTATGTCAAACTTTGACAGTTGTTAAATTACTTCTGTTTCAAAAGTTTGATTCGAATTTTCAGCAGATTTTCCTGTTGATATAAAACATGAGAAACTTCTTTGAGAATTGAATGGTAGTGTTTCTGAAGCCTAATTCTGAAGGGTTAATGCATTTGAAGTTTTGGAAGACCATGACCTAAATGGAACAAATATTTATTGTCACATATCTTGAACAAAATTTGCCTGTCTCATGTAACACACTTTCCTAAGCTTGTTTCAAATTGAGTCTGACTGATTTTCTTACAGATCTTTAAATAGGTTATTTTTAGTTCATTTAATTTCTGTTTCTAAGTTATTGCCATTTTTATTCCTCATGGAATGTGCTAATATTATCATGCTTTGCAGGAGAATGATTTTGTGAATTTTATGCGTGATCCTTTGAGTCCATCTCCATCAACACCACCAGCAACACCACCACCTCCACAGGCAAATCCTGAAGAAAACTGGTCAGATGTTGAAGGAAAAGAAAATATAATCCACCTGACCAGTGCCAACTTTGATACATTCATGCAAGAGCAACCTTCTGTACTTGTCATGTTTTATGCTCCATGTGAGTTTTTGCATCTTTTCACCTTTCAAGAATATTTTGCCTCCATGTGGTCTGCCATTTTAGCTCGTAAAGATTTACTTATTTGATAAATAATAATCCTGACTTTTGACAATTGTCTTAAGTGCTTACAATCAGGGTTGCTAAACATAACATTCAGGAGCTAGAGAGTGGGCAGGTGAGTATCAGATGAAGAAAATCAGTGGGCTTGAGTTAAAAATACCTGATCATTGATTCCTAATAAAAATGTCTTGTTTTCTTTCAAACAAGCAATAAATCTAAAGTAGTTAGCAAAATTTATTTCAAAATACATTAAATTTCTTTCACGTGTAGTCATGCAATCACAGATTAATTCAGACTTTTATTCAGTGCAACAGCAGCAAAGAAACCCATCACTTTATTTATATTTGTGTATCAGATGGCAAACAAATGCAACACAGTTGTGTATAAATGTTAAAGAAATGTATCATGAAATTTTAAAACTTATTTGAAACTCTGTGTGTGTGTGTGTGTGTGTGTGTGTGTGTGTGTGTGTGTGTGTGTGTGTGCACGCGCATGTGCATGTTATATTTTTAGGGTGTGGCCATTGTAAAAAGATGAAACCAGCCTATGGGGAAGCTGCAACAAAAGTGAAAGAAGAAGGGGTAAGAACATTTTTCATTTAAATATAGTTTTCAACATATTATAGGAACTTATTTCCTATTTTAAGTGTCATTTTCTGACTATGAGAAACTATACATTATGAAAACAAACTAGGAACATTTCATAAAATTAATTGAATATTGAATATTTTTCTTCTAAATAAAGAAGCAAAACAAAAGACACTAGTTTATTTTTTTAATTTTTTATTCTTTTGAGGTTGTTCGTTTTCTTTTTATATCAATTATTAAAGTTGTTCAGGATATACACCCATTGCTTATTTAATTTTTAAGTGTATTACATTTCTTATTTTAATGTTGTTATTATTGATCCTGATGTCATGCCACTTGGAAGCTCTTTGAATTTATAAACTCTGTATTTCTACATTGTACGGGTACCACTTTCATGTTTCTGTGTTGATCTGTTTAGTAGCAGTTCTAACCAAGATAAACTACATTGTTGTTAACAACTCATTCTTTCTTGGCTCTCTGTTTCTTTTTTTTGTGTGTGTGCACAAACACCATTAGCATTCCAGTATACTCTTAAATGCAAGCTGTAAAGAGAGCCCCTTGTATTTCAAATCCAATCGCTAAAACTGGCACTACTTGAATTTTATAAGGTACTCTCATTTAGATGTAAATTACTTCTAAATTCCTAATAGTTATGTGATAATTTTACTAGCTAAAGAATCTAAACTTAACTCATTACTAACACTAATTACTAATTTAAAAGATGGGTACAAAATAAAATAAAAACTGTATTGGCATACATATTGGGAAAACCTTTCTCACACACATAAATCATAAAGTATGCAAAGACAGTAATATAGCTCATCACACAAAATACATAAATACAAAATATAAACTTTATCTTTTTAAATAAATAACCATCTACTGCATAAAACAGTATAAATTGATAAAAATGTGTACACTAACACAGCAGTATATGAACTACACAAATAATAGCCTAATTTCATGACCAGATTTCTTCACTCCAAATTCAGATGTGATTAGAGAGTACAATTCTTTTCAACAGGTAAACTTTTTATTTCAGCCTTTGGCTGGTCTCGTTCTTGTAAATCTTAACCATTGGATAATAAAAACTACTCATCCCCCTAAAACCAGTTTAGATTACATCAGCAAGCCTAGCACATTCTCCACCCGGGTTGATTACTTCCAACTTTGACACTTTAAAATATCAGCACAAGCAGCGACAAGGTCAGGTTACTTTGATATTTAACAATTTATATAACAATTAAGTTTAGAAATAGGGATAGGCAAATTTACTCCACCACACAGTGTCCACAAAAAAATTAAATAAAATAATTCTTTATTTAATCAGAACTTGTATTTAACATGTATACTTTTGACTTAATCACTATAACACATATATTATCAATTCAAATGCCACATAACAATTCAGACAACACAGTTCTTAAAGTTCAAAATTAAAGATTCTACGAGATAGTGTTCATCACCTAATTAATCTAACATATGTATATATACGTACATATCTGATCACACAACTGTAGTTTGACTTAATTCAGAGTGAGATTCTCTGTGTTTACAGAAGATGTAGTAGTCCTCTCTCTGATCAAACTAACTTGCACAGTCCTGCATTCGCTTACTGGTGAGGAGATAGATGTTTAACAAAAGTCAATTGGACTGTAGTTTAGACACAGAAATACATTTATAATACATTTATACATTTGTATACATTTATACATTTATATTTATATTATATATTTAAAGTACTTAAACATTTATACATTTGTAATTCCAACATTCACAAATAACTTTGAAATAATAATAGCACTGTTCTTAGAACATATCTTGTAAGCCCATAAAAATACTGTTCATAGAACAAAGCTTATTGTTATATAATAACAGGACTATTCATAGAATATAGTATATTGTACAACAATAACAGAACTGTTTGTAGACTACAGTCTGTTATAAAATAATAACAGTCCTGTTTCTTCTTGACAAGATGATTATGATCTCTCTCATTGACTGTGAGGTAAGCGTAATTAAGGCACCAAATATTTATTCTTGTTACTTTAATGAAGACTACAAAGGAATAATTCCATTTCAATACAATGTGTGCAATTCCTTACATAGAGCAGGGGAGGTAAACACAAATATTGCCCTTTTCTTATATATAATCATTGATAAAAGCCAGGGTGTATCTCTATAAATGAGCATTGAGTACACACTTTCCTTCCTGCCTAAATATATGTTGACTGCATTGGGTTTTTTGTTGAATAAGGGAAATAGCATTCAAAGTCATCATTCAAAAAAATGTCTAATATTTCTTTCAGTTGTATTCTTAAACTAGTGTATAAAAATAATATGGGCAAGTACATGTACACCCACAGGGTCAGATCTTATAAAGTATTATAAATATTAATAATCACAATAAAATGGCTATGAACCCCCGCTCCCAACCTTAGATGATTACAACAGTTAAAAGGAAAATGCAAGTACTTGTAAACTTAAGGATAGATGAAATTTTTATGGAAATGAAGTAATGGTAGCAGATTGTTCCAAAATCAAAATATGCAAATGCATTCTGACAATTTTGATATTTGCTTATTGTCCACTGTATAATGCAAGTAAGAATGTGTGTGTGTGTGTGTGTGTGTGTGTGTGTGTGTGTGTGTGTGTGTGTGTGTGTGTGTGGGTGGGTGTGGGTGCGTGTGTGCGTGCGTGCATGTGTGTGTTTTTTTGTATTTATTTATATGTCTTTTAACTTGCCCGGGCTTACATTTAAGTTGGCTGTGACAGTCTGGCGGTTCCATCATGTGCCTGGTCAACAGACCAGTGCATTGTAGGCTTTGGTCTTTGTGTCGATAGAGGATTCAGTTGGCCATGGCCTGTTCTGAAGATTGCTCAGTAGAGTGCAAGGAAGTGGCAGGTACTTTGGCTTACAGGGTGCCAATAAAGTGCCAATTCTAAAACATAGAACTGTGTTTTCCTAAATTTCCAGCAGATGCTAAATGAATGACTGATGCACCATTCATAATTAGAAAATAGGAAGAGACATATGATAGATGAGTGAAAGAATAAATAGAAAAGAATGTATTAAAATAACAAGCATATGCATAGATGAATACGCATGCAAGCTCAATCATAACTACTGTACATATTTCAGTAGTAATTTAACCTGACTGATCTATCTCAGCACAAACCTTTATACCAGTGAATAAATGAGACAGGTTTCTGAACAACGTTTCTCCGATAACGGCGGGATTGACTCTGATCTTTGAGGCAGATTTTGGTACAGGTAAAGTCAGACTGGGTCTGTCGCATGGTCAGTTGGGCTAAATATCTGGCAAATTATTACAACTTGACCTACTAGGTTGGCCAAAATTGTATAATATTGCTGTTGATCACCAGGGCCTCTGCACAAGCAATGAGCTAATGTCTAGATGTGAAAAATGAGATCTAAAGTCAAGCCCATTTTGAAGAGTCAAACAGTGTTTCAAGGACCTGAAAATCTGAAGATGAATGAACTTGCACCATCATAACTTCTATTTATCTCTTTGCCTTGCACAGAATAGCTTTGCTAAATATCTTATTTTAGCATTGTATCCCAGCAGACAATTGGAGTCAGCAGTAAGATTTTAATGCTCAGATAATTTTATTTGTTTTTTCTTTATTGTAAAATGCAATGTTTTTGATTTACAATTTTTTTAAAGATCTGATTAATCAATTAATTTAATTATTTTTCTTCCTAAAATGAAAAGTCACTCTCTGATTTGCACTAACTTTTAGAACAAATTTTCTCTAATGTTATCTTCAGTCATTGATTCTCTGACAAATTTGTATTATTTGAAAAGAATTACTTTCATTTCCAATCAGCTTGGTGTACTAGCAGCAGTTGATGCCACAGTGGAGCGTGAGTTGTCAGATAAATATGAAGTGCGTGGCTACCCTACTTGTAAGTGATTTGATTGCATATGTGTAGTTATTGTTTGATAATTCAATAAATTTAACATCTGGTTTAAAGAGCACTTTAATTTCTTTATAGATTAAAGTAGTTGTTTGTTTTTTTTAATTTTATATAGTACTGTTAAAGGGTCTATTAATTTCCTTTTAAACTTTCAGCTTTTTGTTTGTTGTCTTGATTCCCTTGAATTTTATTTAATTTGAAATTTACTTTGATCTTTTGTACTTATAATATTATTTTGTGTGAATTGCCACAAGTAATATATTGAACTAATACACTTTATCCAAATGTTTGTCTTATTTGAATCTTTTCCTTTCTTTTCCAGTAAAATATTTCAAGTAAGTACATTGTGTAATTGCTATTTTTTCTCCATCCATTTGTTTAATTTCCTATTGAACACATATTTATGTTATCATTTATCTCACCTGAGTTAATTGTAAATTGCACCTGAGTTTACAATGTATTGCATTTAAGTGTTCTGATACCGTGAGAAAATTAATTTTGTACAGACAGTGAATTGTGTAGCAGCATAAATCAGCAGTTAACATGCTTTGAGTACATCATGAAATGGGTTCAGCTTCCTTTTCCAAATGACTTCTCACTTAGTCCTCTGTTCTGTTTTCCAGTTTGCATTTTATTTTTGATATTGTTTGAATTTAACTTGAAACTGTTATGTATCTGAACTTTCTGGAAAACTAGTATTTATTCTTAACTTAGAAAGAGAAAGAGTTTTAAGAAACAAACCCCAAATAAACCATCATCTTAAGTAAATTAATATTTTGTGGAAGTGCTGTTTTAGCATTGGGAATTATAATTGGTATCAAGGGCATTTCACTTTTATTGGGGTGGGTTTTTTTTGGTTTTTTTTGTTTTTTTTTTGTTTTTTTTTATAAATGCAACCATAAACTGAGAACTTAGCTCTTTTATTTTATTTTTTGTTGTGTTAGAACTGAATAATTAGAAATATATTTATATACTGTCTTTAAAGTATTAATATATAATAAATAGTATGGAATAAAATGATATAATAATTAATATGTAAATCCACTCTTTAAATGGACTTAAGTTATCTGCATAAAATCATTCATATGAAATTCATCAAGTTAATGCATTAATTTACATTTTTTAAGTTCACTAGATTATATGTGAATTATACTGCATTTTCTGAATTTCACACTTGGTTAACTATTTGAATATGAAAACTGCTCTAGTGTGGTGACTTGTTTTGCATTCTGATATATATGCACACACAAGAAATTGTATGTATATACTTTGTCATTTAGCTGTTGTTTTTATTTTTGAACAAAGTTAATGTGTATGAAAATATTAACATATAAAATTATATATGGGTTATTTTGAAATATAAATAGACATACCTATATTTTCATTTAGGACAGAAGTTACAGAATATTTAAAATGCATTATTTTTAAAACTGATAGTGCTATTTAATCATTGATGGTATTGCTTTGCTGAAACTATGAATTTTGTGTAGTGGATCTCTAGTTTTATCTTTAATGTTTGTTTTCAAAGGAATGGAAAGCTTCAGTATGAATATTCCAGTGGACGATCAACTCAGGAAATTCTTGCTTTCATGAAAGAGTGAGTCTGAATATGTTTGTTTCATTTGATTCTAATTATGAAATGTAGTCGACATTGGACTATCGGTGGTAAATGAGCCACTTTGCAGATTAAATTGACAGGCAAAATGCTTCAGAAAATAAAATGAGTGAGCACCATTGCAGATAAAAGTCTACAAGTGCATGACACTACAAATATATAACTATGTTTCAATACACTATTTAAAAAATATAATTCCTTAATGTGAGAAAAGCATATGTTATGCGGTTTGAAGATTGAAAGTTATATACTGTAGTGAATGAAACAAAGGAAAGAATGACAAACATCTTCATTTTGACAAAAGTTTGTTATTCAAGCAAATGTAATCAAATTCTTTAACATTTTAGACTGATGTGAAAAAGTGCATTTATGATATATTTTTCTTCTCAGGTTTTATGGGACCTTTGAAGTGTTAAATCATTATGTACTATATAATGTTTTAATTTTCAGCTTAGAAAGAATGTTTTTGGATTTCTTTATTATGTCTTAAGTAGTCCTGTAAATTTCCAGTTTCTTTATTTCTTAATTATTTGTGTTTTGGGATTTTCTGTGCCATCCTTTCACCTATTATATCAGATAATCAAGAGTCAACTAGAGCATCTTCAAACATTATTTATCTTCATTTATCTACTTATTAAAATGTTTATTATTTACTTTAAACATAAAGAACTCATTTGTTCATATGCATACTTACCAGACCACTAAATTTGCATGTTATAAAGTGTATTTATGTCTTGCTTTTACAAATCAGATTATAAAAAGCTACTGTTTCAATGCTTTGTTTTCATTTATTGATCATAAAGTACAAACTTGTAGCATGTAGTTGTAAATCAGTACAATATTTTAAATTACTTTGATCATGTTACAGTAAATGAATATTGTAACCAGACTTGATGAAGAATATTTACTGTACTCATGTAAGCATGAATACATGAGTCTGTGTGTTGTAACTTTATAGTGTGAAATCTAGTTAGTATTTGACTTGAGACTGATATATATATATTTCTGGGTTATTAACTTAAAGTGAATTAGAAATTTTCAAGAGATAGTTACATTTTAATCCTTGTATCTGTTTATTATTTAAGAGGTTGTTTTTTTTTTAAATATCTTTAATAATTATGAAGTATAAATGAAATTATAAACTTGTGAATATGTTGTTTTTCAGACAACTATGTCATTTGACCAATCAGATCAGTTCAGTTGTAGCATTTTCCATAGACATACTTTCTCACTATTGCCCAACTCGGTATATTGTTGATTAGTTTGATTTATAAACTTGAATTTAGGTACTGTTTTACTCTGATTTGTCCCATTGTTTTCAAGTATGATCTTTTCATCACATATCTTGCAATACTTTTTTATATATACATATTCTTCAAAGAATTCTCAATTAGAAATTGTTATATTTGACACTCATTTTGATATTAGCATCCATTTCCAGCCAGATGATTTTTTCAAATTCAGAATTTCTTACTTTTTATTATTGTGTCTCTTCAGTCCCAAGGCACCTCCTCCACCTCCACCTCCAGAACCTGAGTGGAGCGAAGTAGCATCTGATATTAATCATCTGACAAGTGACAACTTTAGCAAGTTTATTGCAGACAACAAGAAAGTACTGGTCATGTTTTATGCTCCATGTGAGTGGATGTAAAACCTGTTTATCATAATAGCTTTTCTTCAGGAAAAAAAATCATATTGAATATAAACTTAATAAATTACAAAAGTGACTTTGTCATCTACAACAATGGACTGATCATGAAAAATGTTTTCTATTTTACATAAACAATTATTGTTATAGTTTGATTCTGTTTGAAATATTTAATTTTGAGCAAAAAGAAGGTAAACATAATGTGAAAATAATTTCTTTCTTATCTTTATTATACCATTTCTTTGAAAGAATATTAACTTCCTTGAAAGATAATTACTGCTTTTGCTCTGATATATTTTCAAGTGCTCATAGTTAAAAATGGTGACAGACCATTAGCATTAGCAGCATACAACTTGCAAAAGTTGCTCAAGAAAAGAAAAAAGAATGCTTTTAAAAAATGGGATAGGCTACTGAAAGCAGAAGTTAAAAATAAAATCAGTACTTGCATTCAGTAATATTGCATTTTTGTATTATATATATTTGTTTTATTTATTTTTTCTTTAATTAATACTTCTTGTATATGTGCAAAACACTTATTGTTATGATTGTGGTACATTACAAAGCAGTTAGTGTTGGTTAGGAAAAACACTGTATGATTTATCTGTACAGTCAGGGAGTATGCTATGCTTAATTGTCCCACAGCTGAAATTGTTTTAAGCAGTACTATTCAGTAGTGGCCATATCTTCTGTAAAACTTGGGACATTCAAGAATTTCATCAAGATTCTGAGTTCAAATTTCACAGCCAACCAACCTACAAACAGGAGAAGTTACGGGAATAGTAACAATGATATAAAAATGTGTTTTAATAGGGTGTGGCCATTGCAAAAAGATGAAGCCAGCATACATGTCTGCAGCAACACGATTGAGAACAGAAGTGCCTGATGCAAAACTTGCTGCCCTAGATGCAACTAAATATTCAGAGCTGGGAAATCAGTATGGTGTCAAAGGTTATCCTACTCTCAAATATTTTGAGTAAGTTTCAGTTGATATATTTTAAACTTTTAATGTTTAAGTATGTGTGTGCATGCATGCATGAGAAAGATGAATGAAATACCAATAAAATTGCATCCATGAATGTTTTTTTCCCAGTAAACAATTGAAACGTTTGATTTCCTAGCTATTTATATTTCCATATGGTTTGAATTCAGTGGGGTGCTTTTCTTTCTATTCCATTTTCAATCAAAATGTAATATAGTTTGAATTAATCGAGCCTGTTTTATTATTATATTTCTAATTGAATAATCAAGAAACAATCAAAATTATTTGTAGAATCCAGTTCGAAGCATTATTGTCCAACATTTTCATTTTTGATAATTGTTAGTTTTGTCTGGATACTGCAAACATTTCACTTAATTTATTTGCAGGGATGGCAATTTCAAGTCAGATTACACAAGTGGGCGTGCTGAAGATGATCTTGTAAACTTCTTTAAGGTGTAAGTGCATTTCAGATACAAGCAAAATTTTTAAATCAGTGTAATTAATTTATTGTCAATTTATTGTCATAAATATTCAGAGATGAAAGATTTCTATAAAAGATGAAAGCAAATAATATATTTAATAAAGTATGCTTTGTAATTTAGTAATTTATTATGTACTGACACTTTTATTATAGCATACACTTTTCCTTTTATATTTGAAATCTTCAAAAATAAACAGATTTCAGATACACTGTAGTAACACCTTGGACTCTATTAACTGTGTTATAATGTCTGTTTATGTCAAACATTGTGGTTGTGGTTGTGATTGTGGCTGCAAATGAAAATTATTATTTGACTGTACCTGACCATTTTTCATCCTTTTCTCAAAATGAAGAATTGAGGTGTACCATCATATCTTCACCATTGCTCAATGGCTAATTGTCCAGTTTTTTTACAAATTGCACCATTAAAAAGTATTTATCTTCTAGTTTCTGATGATATCAAACTCTCACAATATTCAAAAACTTTCTTGTGACTTTATTTTGTTGTGGCTTATCACATATTGTGAAAGGGTTTAATTGTTAATGAATATTTTTTCCTATGATTTGTGTCCTTTTTAACAAAACTGAGGGATCTTTCTGATCTGTAATTGAATGTGGAATGTCTACAGTCATTAGCAACATCTTACTGACCATAAACTTCAATGATGCTGACATTTTTATCAATTAAGATTGCTTAACACATACATTTTTTTGAATGTGTTTTCTTGTTTCATTCTGCTTATTTTTTTGAATGGCACTTTTCCATGTTTATTTGATTGTATTTCTTCATTTTTACATTGTTGGTAATGCTGTTAAATGTTTAACATGAAAGTGGTTACCCTCTTAAGTAATGAAATGCATATTAATCTTATGACAAGTTGTTTTTTCCTTTAATCACAGCCCCAAGGACACTCCTAAAGCAACAAGTGAAAGACTGTCATTTATTTCAAAGCGAATACCACCACTTGTGTCTTCTAACTTCACATCTGTTCTTAACACTCACCAAGCATCACTGGTCTTTTTCTATGTGAGTGATTGTCCAAACTGTGCCAAATATTGGCCAGAGTATGCAGCTGCTGGAGAGGCCATCTTGGACAATGAGAAACATTTTCTGGCTACAGTTGATTGCGATGCTAATGCAGGTATAAGAGTCATTGATGTAAATCATTTATTTAACAGTAGTTAATTTGTAAAAATGTTAGGAAAATAGATATATTTAGTTACTGTTATACAGATGATAGGAATAACATATATATGTAGTTACCTTAGTAGAGATCACAGAAATAACATTTTTATTTAGTTACTTTAGTAGAGATTTTAGGAATAACATTATTTAGTGACTTAGAGATGAGCAGAATAACAGTCATATTTAGTTACCTTTGTAATAATATGAATATAGGTAGTATTTAGTTACTGTAAGAAAGACAGTAACTGCTGAGTATATGACCAATTATGTGATGTAGTACTTCACACTGTAAACATCAGAACTCATTTCCCTTACTTTGTACTGGACACATCTGCATTCATTCTCCATACTTTGTACTAGGTACACCTTCATCTATTCCCCACACTTCATACTGGGTACACCTGAACTCATTCCCCTTACTTTATACTGGACACACCTGAATTCATTTCCCATACTTTGTACTGGACACACCTGAACTCATTTCCCACACTTTGTACTGGGCACACCTGAACTCATTCCCCACACTTCGACTGGGCATACTTGAAATCATTCCCAATGAGCACGGAACACAAGAAAGCCATGAAAACACACAATAGTTGAGAAAATGACGGATTTAGATAATAAATAGCATTGTAAGAATTTTCAACTATCAAAGTACCAAACAACAAAGAAAAGTAGAAGCAAAGTACTGTACATCATACTCAACCTAACTTGGAGAGGAAATAAATACAGAGCAGATCAGTATAACCAATACATGGTAGAAGTGATATAATACTACTTTAAAATAGCAGAAGGAAAATCATACTCATCAAATACAATGACAAACTGAAGAGAAATAGACAGTCAACAAAGAGCAAAATTCAGGGGAACATTTCTCTAAATCTAATACAATTTCTGCACAATTAGTTCTCCAGAATTGGCAGACACCAGTAATCTACAAACACCAGCTGAAGTAGAAGTGAAGGCAAGATTGGAAAGCCAGAACATAAACACAGCCTCCCCAAAATTAATTGGCACCAACACTCAAATTACCACAATGAATGTGAAAAGACAAAATGACCAAACTGATATTGAAACCTAAACAAGTCAGCAAAAGTCTATGGAGAAAAGAGAAGAAAAAGATGGGAGTATGAATAGGCAGCTGATTTCCTGAAGATGAGAACAAACTAATGAAAATGTAGTCACACTCAAAGAAACCACAAAATGGAAAAGGCAGACCTCCACCTCACATTAGAAGAAAGCAACAAACAGTAAAGATGTTTTTAAAAAAACCCAGGAAAACACCACCACCATCAATCAAAATTATTCCAGCAAAACCATAGACCATTTCCTGATCTATTCCAACTATTAATAGATCATGATACATACCACCTCCACCACTACCATTGCTGTGGAGGTAAAATAATGAAATCTTGCCCAGTGAAATTAACCAGAAGCAGGTACAAAAGTCACAACAGCCTCAACCACAAGTACAAAAAGACCACTTGTACCAATAACTGGTGCTTGCACATTCTGTGCATGAGTACCTATCAAGTACAGACTTGGTGTGGCACCAGCCTGTACTCTTAAGACACCCCACACCCTCCAATGACTTACAATTTCTAGATCATTGTAAATTCATCCAGATACCAAGACAAGAGCAAAGAGTAACCTACACTATAGAAATAGTACATACAGAAGAGACAACAGTCTACAAGAGACAACTAGTAGTCCCACTTCCTAGCTCCACCCACCAGCCCCTTGCTTCTGCATGAAATTGATTGAAATGAATGAAAGTGCTCCCAATAATTCTGTCAGTCAGTCAGTTAGACATCTCTATAGAAATAACAAATATATTTAGTTACCTTAGTTGAAATAACAGAAATAATGGTTTCCTTTAGTGGAGGTAACAGTTATATTGTAGTCAAAGTAAATGAATGTTGAGAGATTTTCTGTCTATCATTGAAACTAAACTGAAAAAGAACTGTATGATTAT
Organism: Sinotaia quadrata; assembly: GCA_028829895.1. NCBI lineage: Eukaryota > Metazoa > Mollusca > Gastropoda > Architaenioglossa > Viviparidae > Sinotaia > Sinotaia quadrata. The sequence continues at coordinate 26,597,176 of CM054179.1, read as the reverse complement.
TAATAATATATAGACGTTAATTAGAATATCTCAGTGACAATTAAAATAAGTAAAATCATAATGAATTATCCATATAAAATGTATATAAAATATAATATTACTTTTATCCAATTATGACTGCAGAAATTGTATTCATGGAGTTAAAGCAAAATGATTTTAGCCAAAAGTACTTTTTAAGGAGTGAAAACATATTTAACGAATGATACGGATATTTAGAATATTTTTTATATACATTAAAACCCTGTGGATTATTCATTACTTGTACATTTTAAAAGTGTGTGTAATATTTTTTTTTCTTAATCTTTGGGAAAGTTTTCTTTTATTGCATTACAATATTACGGATTTATGGTTTGAATTGAAAGAAATGTATTATATAATAATGGTTAGGTTTTGTTTAACTCTGAACACAAAAGCAATAATTAAATTATTTTTTGCTTTTAATTTTAATTTTTTTTTTTATCTACTTTTCTGTTTTTTAAGATCTCTGCAGGTTAGAGGGAGTTAGCAAATACCCTAAATTTTCCCTTTACATTGGTGGCAAAAATTCAGAAGAATACCTTGGTGGCAAGATGCGAGATGAATTTTTACACTTTCTGCAGAGCAGTCCAGCACACAAAAAAGAAGAGTTGTGATGAACATTTGTCAGACAACACCCACCTTCTTCACTTACACAATAAAACATTCTGCATTTCCTTGTTACTTTCTGCTTTTCCATCTTTATTATCTCCCACAATTGTCATGGTTGTTGTGTGATGTCATAATTCCACTGCCAACTGGGATGGGCGAATGAAGTCAGATAAATAATGAAACTTTATAACAACTGGGGGTCTAGTTTGATAAAATTAAGAATAGGTATAGTTTCAGATGATGCTGACTATTAATCTGTATTATTTGTCACAGAAAGCCTAATGGCCTTGGAATAATTTTAAAACTGAGTTAAGGTAAGCTTATTTGAAAGGTCCACAGATATTCCACCATAATTTAACAAATTTGTTATACTTCAGAATACAGTGCAAAGCGTTTAAATCACAATTTGGATACCTCCCTCAGAAAATCACTTTACAATGGCAGCATCAGTTATTATGCAGAACCTCTTGTACTGGCTTGTGTTGATAGAGCCACTAGCAATCAGAAATAGTTTTTAAAAAATCTCTTTCCTATAAAACTTTTACATGCGATTTACAAAGGAAGACTTTTGTCGTGCATTTTAATAGGGCTATTCTTATAAAATTATCATGCATATGTTAAAATGGTGATTCCTATGAAATACCACAGCTATGTTACTAGGGGTGATTTTTATAAAAGTACCACAACTGTGTTAAAATAGTGATTCCAGTAAAACAACATCTGTGTTAAAATAGTGATTCCAATAAAACTACATTTGTGTTAAAATAGAGATCCCAGTAAAACTACATCTGTGTTAAAATAGTGATTCCAATAAAACTACATTTGTGTTAAAATAGTGATTCCAGTAAAACTACATTTGTGTTAAAATAGTGATTCCAGTAAAACTATCAGTTATGTTACAAGGGTTGATTCTTATAAAACTACCACTTCTAAGTCCAAAAGGGATTATTAAGTATTACAGTAGTTTTATTTTGGGGAATTACTGTAAAAGTATCACATTTTATTACAAGGGTGGTTAATGTAAAACTAATATCTGTGTTACATAGGGTGATGCAGTTGATTTTATATACAGAAAGCTCTCTATGAAAAGTATCACATTTTATTACAAGGGTGGTTAATGTAAAACTAATATCTGTGTTACATGGGGTGATGCAGTTGATTTTATATACAGAAAGCACCCTATGAAAAAAAACATACAGTTTCTTAAAAGGGGAATGAATCCATGAACCAAAAGGCCAGTTTGAGAAACTGACATAAATGCATTATTACGGATAAGATAAATAATGGCTGCTTTTGAAAATTTCATGGGTAATTCCAGATTTTCCATTCCACTTTTTAGAAATTTTGATGAGTGCTTCACCCAATCTTCAATTTCTAAACCTGTGATAGGCAGGCAAGTTGGAAACAGTTTGATTATCATGAAAATAATTTGAATGCAATAATCCTTTAATGCAATTGTTTTTATTCTTTAAAAGAAAAATGCCTTTAAAATAACAAAACAAGAACTGCCTTAACTTTTGTAATCAGGGTATGGTTTTTTTTTTAAAAGTAAAATTCATGTCTTATTTATTTTATTGTTGAAACATTATATTTAATATTGAATACCAATGTGCCAACACTACTTTAAGAAATTAAAATTGTTAGTTGAACTGGATATTTCAGAAAAAAACTACAAACTAAGCCATAATTTTGCAGATTAATAAAATCTTCAATGACTGATCACTTCTTGATCAACATTGCATTTAATTTTGTGATTAGGGGTCTGTCTCAAAAAGTGGAGCCCAAGTATGACATTTATACAAAGCTTTCAAACTAGGAGTTATGCATTTGATATTTAGATACTTAATACATTATAATTGATTACGATAATTTAAACTTCATCAACTTATCATTATTCTACTTTTGAATGTTATGGAATTAACATGGATTAAAACAGCATGTATTAATGGTTTGTTTTGTATTCATACTGCACATAATAATTGATGATTCTCTTTCAATTTTTCATTCTGTTCATGTAATGTGATAAATTGATTTAAAAGGCAATGTGATGGAAGATGTTCCACACAGAATAAATAGACAAAACATCAAATTTTATTTTATAATTCATGCCATGTCTGGCTAACATAATGTACAAAGTAACATATACAAGGCAAGAACAGTTTCTAAAGTATAGAAATTAAGATTATTTTTTCAATTTTGGTGCTTTCTAAAGATATTACAAATAACATCAACAATAATTACAAGTTATTTATAGTTATCTAGTACAAATTTTAATCCATACTAATCTGTGTCACACAAAAGTAAATGGTCATTTTTATTTTTTCTCTTAGACACTTTATCAACTCAAAACTTACAAAAATCATATTTTGAATTTGATTGATTTTTTGGGAAATATGTGAATATAATTAAATATAATACATATTTTCTATTTCATTAAACCCGTTTAATTATTCATTTTTAATGTGACTGAAAATCTGCCATCTATTGAGACAGACCTCTAGCTGAATTCATCTTCTCATACGATAGTAGGTATTAATATAATAAATGTTTTTTAAAGTGGAAAACTAACATTTCAATAGCTTCGATCGCATGGCTTTATAAAAAATAAAATATTTATAAAATGGATGATTGAATATTATAACATTTATAATATTAACTTAAATTCATGTCATTGTGAAATACTCGAATTACATGGAACATTAACATTCTTTTTCCTTTTTTTTTCAATATAAACATTTGCTGTGCACGTGTGTATTGAGAGATTTAATAACAATTAATAATAATAGTCAATTACGATTTGTGTTGTTTCTGTTCTTATGTGTCAGTTTTGTCTGTAGTTTTATTTGTTTATTGTTGTCAAGAACTTTAAAGAACAATTTTAAAGTATCTCTCAAACCTGAAATATTTATAAAATGTTAATTAATAGATACAATTATTTTCTTTCAAATTTACAACCTAGTATAGGTTTAAAAAGTGAACATCTTTGTATGTAAATGGTGGCTGAAAGAGAAATGTAGCTGTAGAGCCAAAACATTAGTTAAGTTATAGCTCTTGAAACACATAATCATACAGCCTAACCTTGTATTTATTTTTTTCCTCTCTAAAAGTTCTAAATTAGCAAAGTTAAATTAAATGAAACTTTTGGTCAGGTATCCTTCAGGAATTTCTATAACCATTATGAATCAAGAGCTGTTTGATGGTCATTTTATATTACATTTGTTACATTCGCTCCACTGATAATAAACTTAGTAGCACCCACTTATATCTCTTTTTCACTCATTTTATTCATCTGGCAACAAATGTATACACTTTCTCTCGTATGTAACAGATAGGAATACAATTAAAGATGAAGCTGAATTCCCTGCTCAGGTGAGTATATGAGACAATAGTGCAACAGGTGGACTTTATATATCCAGTCAAATTTGTTTACAGGTGATAAGTATAGACAGAGTTGTAGTGATGGAGTCTATCATAATTCCATAGTATAGTGATAACTTCATCACAGCAACTATCTAGGTGACTTGCATCATGCCTTGTAGGTTAATGATTTGACTGTTTGCAGCATCAAACTATTATGAATAATGTCCCATTAAATAGCTGGACAGGTGCAGAGACAGCTGGTTAAGATGGTCTTTGTGCAACAGCTAGATATGTTGCACACTGCAGCATACATAGACATATTTGACAGAAAGAAGTTCCAATGATGCAGTATACATTAAGAAGTTGAAATGATGCAATGTGTAAAGATTTGTTGCAATTGTGCAACATAAATGGATGTAATTTGGTGGCTTGTGATAGTAATGACATCTTCTCCCAGAGTGAACATATTTACAAACCTATTTCTATTCCTTTGACAAAAGATAAATTTTAAAATGATGTGTCAGTTATATAGATAATTATAATCAGATTCTTCATTTATACAATGTGCTTTTTCTTCTCTCAGAAAGACTTGGTTTGAAGGCATGAAGTTTTTTGTGACCTTTCTTTGTCTCCTAGATTCTTTTGTATCTCTTTTTGTCAATTGATAGCCTCATGAAGTTCTTTGTGACCTTTCTCAGTCTCCTAGATTCTTTTGTGTCTCTCATTATCACAACTGATAACCTCATGGTGCGTCTGCAGTGTCATTACTCTCAGAGAGCTCCACCAGCAGATCTGTCTAAAACTGTTACTTTTGTTTTTACTTTGTACTTTTAACATTCACACTCATATAGACAATCCTGATTAGTGAAACAAGTTAAGCACAATGTTCATACACATTTTTTTACATCTCGTTAGTGTTGACTTCAGAAGTCTTGTGATTAGTTATGACACGTTTCGTACTAGGCATATTATTACACTTACCCTTTACAGCCTACCGTCCAGTCAGGTTATCGGTACTATACGTCCACAATTTATCGATGAACTCTGCACAACACGTTGCAGATTTACTACGCCCTCTACATTCAAGCTTCTTGCACATACAGTGACATTGAACACAGACAACACCATACAGTGACACTAGCATTGAACATAGACAACAACACCATACAGTGACACTAGCATTGAATACAGACAACAACAGAGTCATGTAGAGAGCGTACAATTTTATTTTCTGCAGAAGGCTTGTTTCATCTCTACTTATTAAAGGCGTCGACTTCTGTCAGGCCATTGTATATATGTGAGTGCATGCGTGTCTAAGAGCATGGGCGCCACGCAGCTCAGCATTAATTGAAAAACATTTAATGAAACAATATTTTTTTTCTTAAACTACTATTATTGTATGTATAAATTTATTTTAATAACACCAATGCTGTACAAAAAATATCAGCGAGCGCTTACTTTTCGGTTCGTGCGGTCAGCCATTAGCAGTGTTGTGCTATTTTTCTATCTTTAATAAATACATATATTAAAGGTGATGTGTTTGTGCAATTAAAATCTACTTGTATGCCTATTTCTTCTCATACTTTCATGACCATGAAGTCATTCACGTATTGATTACTGGTATGCTATCGCTATTCTGAATAATCTAACAGCAACTATTGAACACACAAAAAAAGAGGGAGGAATTGTAAGCTATAGATAATAGAAAGAACGTCATTGTAAGTTATAAATAGTAAGAAAGAAAGTAATTGTAAGGTATAAATAGTATAAAGGAAGTGATTTAAGGTATAAATAGTAGAAAGGAAGTAATTGTAAGGTATAAATAGTAGAAAGGAAGTGATTGTAAGGTATAAATAGTAGAAAGGAAGTGATTGTAAGGTATAAATAGTAAGAAAGGAAGTAATTTGTAAGTATAAATTGTACAAAAGAAGTTACTGTAAGTCCTAAATAACTTCAACAAAGTAATTGTAAGTTATATATATTGGAAAACAAATAAGTACACAGCTTCAAGTACTCGGAGTAATGTAAGGAGCTTGAGTTGAACTACAACTTCAACCTGATCTCAAAATGTGTAATTAGTTTCATTGTTATATAATGAATACTTCAGTGAATCTATTATTGCAATAAGAAAATTGCATTCCTTCGAGTTAATGGACTGATGTTGTAAAGCACTCTCTACTATAAATGACACTGTAAGAAGTAATACTGCCATTGTCATATACCACAGGGAGCATATTATGTGCTCTTGTGCAATCAAATGGCGAGTAAGTTGTCATTCTTAATGCTTGAAAAAAAAGTGCACTAAATGACCACTTGTCCACCTCTACTCCACCCCCACCTTAACAATAACATTGACAAAGGAAACTTTTGCCCCAAATTAAGGTCATGGCGTTTATGACACTAATAATTTAATTATTATTGCCATTTCCTTCATTTGGATGAGATCAGGTTGTGCTTTGATTTTGAAATACATAATTTCAAACAAGCAATTACTCGTCATATTTTATCACTTACACAATCTGGTCAAAGTTCACACATTGACCTTCAGTACCTTTAACAATTCCTCGCTTTGACAAAGGAATTTTGTTTTTCAAGTACGTCATAAATCGTATAAGTAAATGGTTGCTAAAACATTTATCCAATATCTTTACGGTCCATAACCAAGGGTTTAGGTATCCATGGCTAACTGAAACAGCCTTCACCAACTAAGCACTTCGTTCTTCATTAGCTCATAGTACACGGACATGCTTTTTGATAATAAAATGTTAAGTATGTTCCAACGTGTCTAAAAGCATATAAGTATCATAATATGCAAAGTGGTATATAAAATTATTGACATAATTCAAATATAATGTCCTAAGTGCCGCAATCCAAATTGTGACAAACTATAAAATCGATATATGATACCCACGCATAATCAAAATAGTAATATCTAGGCAAATAGCCTCTTAATATAAATGTTCACTTTACAATTACAACATTAGCGATCAAACAGTACATATTATATTGTAAATATAATGCTAATAAAGATATAACTTTAAGAAAAACGCAGACACATAAAACAGTATAATTCGTGGAGATTGAATGTGTTGCAAATATGATTTAAATATTACTTTTGCGAACATTAAACAAAATTAAGCTAGAACCGACATATGTTGTTATCGTGTGTCAATTATTAAAGATAAGAAGAAATAATTGGCAGAGGCTGTTTCTCTAAGAACCGCTAAGATCATTTGGTACGTTTTGAATATGTATCATACATTTTTTCCAGCTCCACATGCACATGTAGTGCAGTCAAATAATATTACACATTAATCGTTCCAAAATATATTTCTCAGGTTTTTGGTTAAAGTAATAATAAGCAGTTTGCAGTCAATCCAGTTTTAACTTGGAAACAGAAGCACTTCTGTTTTGTTGTCGTCACAAACGCTGGCCACCCAGAGCCACCCTTTTTCGTCTTTGGCGAAGCTCACTGGACGAGTGACACACGTCAGGCCAAGGACATTATATCCATCTGCAAAGTCTACCATCACGATGCAATCATTCATGGAGTCAGCAATAAGCAATACTTCTCGCCCAGATTTCATGAAGAAACAGATATCCTTTCCTGCACATAAATAATTCATAGTAATTGCCTGAGGTTATCACTTACTGAAAGTGCAAATAACATGCATATAAGAGACCCTTGATAAATGACAATCTTGTAATGAAATTTGAAACGAAAATAATCTATAATGATAATAATATATCACTGATCGTAATGGTTTGTATTCATATTGTTCGATTCCCTTCCCGTGCAGAAGTGCAGACTACATTACAAATCTACTGCATGTTTTACAAGTGGGTACAAGTTGGATTTTCCGAGGCACTGAAAACATAATGTATATTTTTCAAGTGTATGAAAGATGATTTTCCGAGCCAATGAAAATCGACTTCACGTTTTACAAGTAAATAAAAGATTATTGTCAGAGCTGCTGAATTTTTCGTACTTATTGCTCCAGAGAGCCAATCAATCTGATTAATCATTAGTGAAGTTATATTTCATGAGAGTATTTAGCCAGTAAAGATTCTGAGTATTGCAAAAGGCAATATATTCATATGGAAAGCAATAAAGTTACAATTATATTAAAATAATGTCACGTAGAGAGAGTTTATAAGAAACGCATGGATGTCACTGTTAGTGATAAGGATTTTGAAAAGATAGTTATAATGTTATTTTGTTTGATTTCATTACTGTGGGCAGAAGTACACCATTATTTTAACTGTCTATCAGCTGGATTTGTTTCTTTTTGTCGTTAAGTCATTAAAGTGTAACAGTCAGGAGCGTGTTGAATGCTAGCACTGCAGTCAGTTTAATATTTGCACATTGTTGTCATCATTCCAACATGGCACCTAACAAGTCATGTCATCACATACTTGCAAATGTTTTGAAGTCAAGTCTGTTCAGTTCCAAAAAAAATACTGATATGGGGTGAGGTTGAAGATAGATGTTGCGCGCAGCTAGGGGAAGCAAAATATGACTGCAGTGACAATTTATAAACCAGGCCGCCATGATCCGAGAAACACCCGGAATATAGCTAAAACGACTGAATACGAAGTAGGTTGTCATGTGTTTCGAAAGACGAACTTAGTCAAAGAACAGATCACCGACCCGTTTGTCTCACAAGACCAGAGCAGTTAGGATGCCAATGGCATCGAGTTGCTGACGTTAGAGGTTAGAAATAAGCATGTCCGGTATTGATAGTGCCAGTTAATCGATGGGATCAATCAAGAGGCTGCACTCCAGTGTCACATTGGCCTGGTGGTGAAGAAATAACATCTGACCCTTTGTAAAACACCAGCATGCAAAATTCTGAATTTGTCATCTGTCGTGTCATAGTTCCACTCAGGTAATTACGTAGAGCATCCTTGCGCAAACACACTGTAATGTCTCGATAAATGTAGTTGACAGAATTGGTGTTATTTTAAATCCCACTGCTTGAATTTTGGTATCGGACACTAAGGAAATCAGTTCTAATGAAGATCTAATTATATGTGTAGACATTATGTGAAACCATTATTAATTTACATTACTAACGCTAAATACCGATGACCCTCCACAGGGTATGTACTATATTCCTCCGGTCCTGGTCCTGACGCCTTGGAATTTATTGCATACATCTGATTCTGCACCTGTGTAATTCCGGTCCTGGACCTGACACTTTAGTACAAATTGCAAACTTCTGATCTGCACAATGTGTGTATTGAATACTTCTGGTCCTGGACCTGACATCTTTGTATATATTTTCAAACTTTAAACCCTGCACGACACATGCACTATTTGCTTCTGGTAATGTACTGGTAATGTTCTGGTAATGTTCCGGCCACCAACCACATTTCTTTTGACAAATGTCATCAATGGTGTCTGTTGTGTTTCCATATTATCACTGTGATTGTCAACTTTTGTGATGAAGGCTTAAGACCAGTCCTAACCGTTGTTTGCCATTGCGAAATTGTGGTTGTGGTCAATGTCATCTTATGCAATGCATGAGTGTCGGGCACTATGTTTACAACACATAAATGGAGAACCCACAAATCTGTTTCATATTTCTATAAACACTCATATATTAACTATTGTATATACTCCCAGCCAGCAACCCCAAGGAACATTCACTTTTACATAGCCCTTCACGGTTCTTATCATAATAATTGTTGTTATCTTAGACATCACATACCTTCTTACCTATGTAACACATAGCCCATTTTCATAAGTCAGACGACTCACTAGATTTTGTCCAGAAAGTTTGTCAATGTACGTTACTGTTTTCAATAGTCACCCAAATCAAATACTAGCATAAGTAGACAGAAAGTCAGAGAAAGAAATCATTAGCCCATTAACACTGATTACCTCGACAATGGAATTCTACATCTGGATCCACGTTTCCTTTCTTGTACACAAACAAAGTCTGTTGGTCGTTCAACACGGCAAAGCACTCCCCATTAGCTGACACATCGAAAGAGACAATGTCCCCTCGGACAGTCAAACTGAAAAGTAACTGTGACTTTCGAGGAAAATCCACGTGATGGACCTCCCAAACGTCTGGATATAAAATAAAAGTTTAGATATATTTATAGATGGACTTCCCAGATATCTGGATAAATATATAGCATTATGTTGCATTCCGAGACAAAATATAGGTTTGTATTCTTATACCATTGTTTGTCTGTTTTTATAAATTTTAAATTAATATTATGAAGTAGTCAGGAGCACATGACTAATCTTGCAACACCATATAAAAGGTTGTCTAATATTTAATAATATAAAGAGGAATAATAGGTATTGATACAGGAATTGACAACTTACACATACAGACACACATCATATCCTGTAAATCGAATGCATTGTATTGATTCAAATGATGGCTTATAAACATCTGATAGATAGGTCGAATAAGAGATAAAGGAAGGGGAGAAAAAAGAGAGGGAACAAGTGCAAAGAGAGAAATGTAGAAAAGAAAAGGAAGACAATATGTGACTGACTTACCCACACCGATGTGCTTGCCAATGACGTAACAGTTGTTACCAGGCATGGACTTGGAAAGTACAGGTTTCCTGACGGACACGTAATTCACTTTGTTGTCCTGCAACCTAATAAGTATCCCTTTTCGATTAGTTTTGTCTTTTCAAATTTAAAATAATATGTCAACATTTTCTATTATAAGTATTTATCAAACATCAAATGCATTATTGTGTTTCTCTATCTATCTGTTCATCCTATCTATCTATCTATCTATCTATCTATCTATCTATCTATCTATCTATCTATCTATCTATCTATCTATCTATCTATCTATTTAGCTAGCTAGCTAGCTAGCTATCCATCCATCCATCCATCTATCTTTCTATCTATCCATCCATCCTTCCATCCATACATCCATCTGTCTATCTATCTATTTATCTAATCTATCTATCGAGTATAAACAGTAAAACAAATGTCACTAGGGTAAGAGAGCAGACATTTGGTGTTCTAAAGAAAGGAAAAGATGATAGATTAGTAAAATGCAAGTTAAAAATGAAAGAAGGGAGAAAATTGTAGATGAAAATAAACAGCTAACCTCTCTACTGTTGTCCAGGACAAGTCATCTTTGAGCTTGTCTGCGACCAGTAAAAATGAGTCCCCTGCACACGCCAGTGTAATCAGTTGGGAGTTCAGTGCCCTCTCCGCACGCTTCTTCCCAGTCTTTGAGAAGACCGTTAAAAGGATTTTCTGGCCAGACATAAAATCAAGAGAGAAGTCAACAAGCAGTACGCTGGGACTGTGTGTGACTGAAGTATTTCGAGGATATCTTGCGCGAAAACTTTAAATAAAGATTTTCACTGGAATTAAAGTAAACAATGCTTGTCTGTCAATATATTTGCTACTAATGTGTACATTAGTTGATTTTGAAGTAATTGCCTTTTAGAAAATAAGTTAGATGCTAGAAAAATAGCATTCTGTTAATTTCTTACATACCCCCTCCACCCACCCCTCGCACTCACGCATATTTACACAAATATACCTCCCACCCAAGAAATTATATCAATTCTACATTCATTGCAATATAATAAAATATAATAAACTTAAAATAAATATGAGATACACAATAGTGTTACGTTTCCAGCATCTAAAATACCTACACATATTTTTTATTTCGAATACACACGCCGTTATACACCGTACCTTTCTCTCTTTGTTCACCATGATTATCTGCTTATCTCGTGCGACGCAGAGAGAAATTCCGACTCGGCGTGAACATTCGAGCTTTTTAATGGGCGAGTTCAACCGTCCATAATTCTCTATGACTGCGTGTAGGAAATAAGAATTTGGGGCGTGTTGTGATAAGTCATTTATTGATGCATATATTTTATTGGAAAATTCGCCTTTTCTATTGTTGCAGAGTACAAGAATGCCGTCATAGTCTTTTTGTACTGGTGCCTGTGGGTTCATTTCATAATTACCAATGTCAGTGTTCTCTTTGTTATCATTGGATACGTTAGCAAGGGGCGAGTTACGCTCCCGGAAAGTAGCAGAAGAATTACTCTGTCTGAGTGGTTTGGCTGGTGGTTTAATTGTCTTTCTCGCTGCTGCAGGAGTTGTTGGCACGATGTGTGTTGATGCTTGTGGATCATCTTTCGTCCTGACTCGCGGTGGCAGAGGGGGCTTTGCCTCTTTTTGTCTCGGTTCCATCCATGAGTTAGCATACGGTGGAGGGTTAGGGCCGTAATCGTCTGTTTGTGCCTGGAGTTCGCTATATGTATACACGTCTTCTGAATCTCCTTATGAAGACACATCATTAAAAATGAAATTACTTAGTATTTATGTTCTGAATGAACCACTTTATATTCGAAGTTTATCAAGTACAAATATGTTTAAATGACATTTATCTGAATATTGTTATATTTCATATGATTGTACTTTCACTAAAGTGTTTATATAAAACCATAACATTAGAGTATACTTATTATGAATACCTTTGAAAGGTTACGGATTTAAAACGCATTCTATGCAAGAGAAGTCAGAGTAATAATTCAGTTTGTTTCACATAAAGTGTAAAAGTAAGTTACGATTATAAACGCATTATATGTGAGTTAACATTTATTAATGGAATGTGCTGAGCATTGATGCCAGAGTTGGAGGATTAAAATAAACTTCTGCGATTGAGAGCGGTATAATATTCCTAACAACGCATTCTGAAGTTCTAGGTCGGTAAAGTATTCTTAAGTACACATTCTGGAATCGGAGATCGATATATTACTCTTAACTATGCATTCTAAAAGCAGTAGGTTGATATAATATTCTTAACTATATTCTATAAACTCTAGGTAGATATATTCTTCTTACGTAAACATTTTGTAAACGCAAGACTGTCTTTTCTGTCAATAAAAGATAATATTTTTGTGTGATTGTAATCACAGTTTCTATTCATTTACATTAATTTTAAATATTTTGACTAGTTTACTTTCTAACCCTAATGTGATTTTAATAATATTATAATATTTACAGTTAGTGTAAATGTAATGCGCAGTCTTAGGTCTGTATCACTTAGCAACTGTTACTAAGGGCTAGGTATTTTAATACCTTTCCTATCGTATTCCATCCAATGGAATGATAACTCGTAGACGCAGGTCAAGTGGACTATGACTGTGATTACACTTTTACATCATGTGTACTTCTTTTTAAGTCTTACATGTGCTTATTCGTGTGACCAAACTATTTCTGCACATGTTTCGGTAATTCTTTCTTGTAAATCGGTGTTAGTTGCAGGAAAGTGGAGCATGGCCAATGGATGTGGACAGTGGATGAGGTAATCTCTGTCTACTTGCTGCTAATGGTGTAGATATTTTGTTGTACCCGGTTTCGGAATATGTTTATTGAAGTTTTCTGTGAATTATGATGCATCGATCTCAAGTAGAGAGTTCCATAGTTTCTTGTGCTCTTTCACTGTAATAATGGAGCTTCCAGACCCATTGCTTTTGGTGGTTTTGCACAATCTCAAGTCTGATGGTTAACCTTTTATTTAAGTACGTATTGTTAGCAGCTTGATTAAGAAATAACGAACGTGGGGAATACAGATTTCGATAGGATAAAAAGTTTTTTCTAGGTTGGATTCTTAGCTAACACAAAAGACCCACAGTTGTTATGAATAGATAATCGGTAGCATAAATCCAACAAGTGGATAGAGGAAATTTGATTCTGATCCATTGTCTGTGTCAACCAGTTGAATATGGAATCAGTTTTATTTTTAAATATTAAGTTTATCGTAAAGTATGTAGATATACTAAACAACATATATCAACATGTGAATAAAGTATGTCAGTGTTTAAGACTTACCAGTCGGTGTTAAATACAGGCTGACTCTTTTCTTTATCTCAACAAGTGAATAAAGTATGTCAGTGTTTAAGACTTAACAGTAGGTGTTAAATACAGGCTGACTCTTTTCTTTATCTCAACAAGTGAATAAAGTATGTCAGTGTTTAAGACTTACCAGTCGGTGTTAAATACAGGCTGACTCTTTTCTTTATTTCAACAAGTGAATAAAGTATGTCAGTGTTTAAGACTTAACAGTAGGTGTTAAATACAGGCTGACTCTTTTCTTTATCTCAACATGTGAATAAAGTATGTCAGTGTTTAAGACTTACCAGTAGGTGTTAAATACAGGCTGACTCTTTTCTTTATCTCAACATGTGAATAAAGTATGTCAGTGTTTAAGACTTACCAGTAGGTGTTAAATACAGGCTGACTCTTTTCTTTATCTCAACAAGTTTCTCGTTGTGTGTGCTCCCGGAAACTCGGTCATGTATATGCTTGCACATTTTGCAGTACATGTCTTTGCATTCGTAGCACAAAGTAGTTATCTCCCTTCCTTCGTGACAGACCTGACACATAATCACATTCTTCAGCCGTGAAGAAGTTGCTTTCACAACATTGTCGACGTACATGTTATCCTGCACCAGAAAGTAATAGTTGACAGTTCAGCATTGTACAATACAGAACATGTTATCCTGCACCAGAAAGTAATAGTTGACAGTTCAGCAGAGTACAATACAGAACATGTTATCCTGCACCAGAAAGTAATAGTTGACAGTTCAGCAGAGTGCAATACAGAACATGTTATCCTGTACCAGAAAGTAATAGTTGACAGTTCAGCATTGTACAATACAGAACATGTTATCCTGTACCAGAAAGTAATAGTTGACAGTTCAGCATTGTACAATACAGAACATGTTATCCTGTACCAGAAAGTAATAGTTGACAGTTCAGCAGAGTACAATACAGAACATGTTATCCTGTACCAGAAAGTAATAGTTGACAGTTCAGCAGAGTACAATACAGAACATGTTATCCTGTACCAGAAAGTAATAGTTGACAGTTCAGCATTGTACAATACAGAACATGTTATCCTGTACCAGAAAGTAATAGTTGACAGTTCAGCAGAGTACAATACAGAACATGTTATCCTGTACCAGAAAGTAATAGTTGACAGTTCAGCAGAGTACAATACAGAACATGTTATCCTGTACCAGAAAGTAATAGTTGACAGTTCAGCATTGTACAATACAGAACATGTTATCCTGTACCAGAAAGTAATAGTTGACAGTTCAGCATTGTACAATACAGAACATGCTAAATTTTCTGTAAATGTAAATTAGTAAAAGCATGGATTAATTGCTTGAGTTTACTTAAGACACCTAAAACGACATTTTGTGCATAATTATATATTCACAACTGAAATTGTTATTTTTTTTTTCTGTTCAGATGTAAACTATTTTCCGGGGCTTTGCAATTGATTCTGATAAAAACTTTAAATATGCATATATTATCAGAAAATTGTATCTTAATGTACTAAATGTACATACTTCATGCCAGTGTAGGGTTTATGTCTCTCTGGGTAAATGCCAGTGTAGGTGTTATGTCTATCTGAGGTAAATGCCAGTCTAGGTGTTATGTCTCTCTGAGGTAAATGCCAGTGTAGGTGTTATGACTCTCTGAGGTAAATGCCAGTGTAGGTGTTATGACTCTCTGAGGTAAATGCCAGTGTAGGTGTTATGACTCTCTGAGGTAAATATCAGTGTAGGTTTATGTCTCTCTCCGATAAGTGCAGGTAGGAGTATATGTCTCTCTGAGATAAATGTCATTGTAGGTGTTATGACTCTCTGAGGTAAATGCCAGTGTAGGTGTTATGACTCTCTGAGGTAAATATCAGTTTTGGTTTATGTCTCTCTCCGATAATTGCAGGTAGGAGTATATGTCTCTCTGAGATAAATGTCATTGTAGGTTTATGTCTCTCTGAGGTAAATGTCATTGTAGGTTTATGTCTCTCTGAGGTAAATGTCATTGTAGGTTTATGTCTCTCTGAGGTAAATGTCATTGTAGGCTTATGTCTCTCTCCGATAAGTGCAGGTAGGAGTGTGTGTCTCTCTCAAGAAAGTGTACGTAGGAGTGTTATGACCCTCAAAGGCATGGTTTCTTAATCTGGGGTAGACGGACTCCCCCCCCCCCCCAAGGGTTCCATGGATAGGCTTCAGGGAGGTCCGTGAAAGTCAAATATTCACTATAATGTTATATTTTGCTTTTGTGCATTTTTCTAGGGAAGGGGTCCATAGCTTTCACCAGATTGTTATCTGGTTTCCTTAGCTCGATAAATGTTAAGAAACCAATACTCTAAGGTAATGTCGCTGTGATTTACAAGATCTCCAAAATGTTCATCATTAAGTGAGATTGGAGAAAACATGTATAGCGAGAAAAGGTTATCACTAAGTGAGAATGGAGAAAACATGTATAGCGAGAAAAGGTCATCACTAAGTGAGAATGGAGAAAACATGTTTAGCGAGAAAAGGTCAGCACTAAGTGAGAATGGAGAAAACATGTACAGCGAGAAAAGGTCAGCACAACTCTTCCACTAATGTCTAAAGTTTATAAAACTTTAATGTAATTAGATGGACTAAATAATTACTAAGGTCTGAAGAACTATAAGTTTATTACCTTCAGGCCCTCAACGCCCTCTTTCGGCAAGGGAAACTCGTCTCTGCATCGAGGACATGGGATGGATTGCAAGTTCTTGTTCTTTGTAAGCCACATGTCCACAACAGTCTTCAGGCACAAAGAGCAGAAAGTGTCAAAGCAAGGTAAGATCTTGGGCTCTACGTAAAATTCGCAGCATAGGGTACATTTCTTCTGAGCTATTCTTGCCTTTTCGTCGTCCGATACTGCCGAGTTGGCCATTTCTATGTAACAGAATGTTTACAGCATTGTACACAAAACTGTAGCAGTCTGACAGAGGCATCAGATTACTGACATAAGCCATGAAAGGCTATTTGCAGCAAATGGTGAACACAAGAATTACGTATTTCTTGCACTAATGACATGTAATTGTTCAAATCAAAATAAAACATGCATCAAATTCTAAATAGCGTTTTATTATTATTTTAATAAATGAATTGAAAATAAGTCAACAAAACATTTAACTTAGGTCTATAGACATCTATCTGTCTACCTATCTATCTATCTATCTATCTATCTATCTATCTATCTATCTATCTATCTATCTATCTATCTATCTATCTATCTATCTATCTATCTATCTATCTGTCTGTCTGTCTGTCTGTCTATCTATCTATCTTTCTATCATGCGTTTTAATGACCAACTAAAGAGGTGTGTCAGTTTACTTGTCTGTGAATCTGTTTGCTAGAGTTTATAACATTGGGAATTCACACAACAATATACTTTCATGCAGATCTATTTCTGCTTGCAGAGTGAATTAGACATATAATCTTTTGAAACCAATATTAGCAAACTGAAATGTGCAATAAATTGGATTTTACCACATATATCAATCGATGCTTATGCATAATTCACACAGTATACATTACTAACAACAAATAAATAAGCACAGAATTTTCATGCAAGGCTAGAAAGTTTACTGTTACGAATGCATTCAGGTAAAAGAATTACTTAAACATTTTACCTCCTGCTTTTTTGTAAAAATAACACAGCAGAATATATACAATAATACTATTTTACATGGCCTATTGACGTTCTAGTGTACAGTAGACGTCATGGTGTCTTACGTATCATATTAATATAATTATATATTATAATTATACAACAACACAAGTTTAAGATACAAGAGATCGTGCATACGACAACACTAATTCTTTTAATGGAAATTTGAAATATGTTAAATTACATGCTCTTTTCAGAAATGCTGACTACAAGTCTGCACGAATAATATCATTATGAAATGTTGACTAGTCTGTACAAATAATATGTTGACTGCTCTACAAATAATATTATTATGAAATATTGACTAGTCTGTACAAATAATATTATTATGAAATGTTGACTGCTCTACAAATAATATTATTATGCAATGTTGACTATGTTGTGCAAATATTATCATTGCGAAATGTTGACTATGCTGTAAAAATAATATCATTGCGAAATGATGAAATATTGAAATGCATGACCTACCTAGTGCAGCTATGAGTGAGAAATGTTTCGTGACCAGGTAAGAAAGACAACTTATTAACTGTGGCCTTGAACTTAACTTAAGTTGCTCGTGAATCAGAAAGTAAGAATAGCTTGTAATAATGGTTTCGTGACGCACACAGTATTTAACATACCCAATGAAATATGTGCGTTAGCCTGAGGTGATTCGGGTATATATACTTTTATGTACTCCTTGGTTTGGCTCCTGATAGTTTTGACCTATTTTGCTAATTTCTATTCGTCAAATTTATAATACGTAATACTACTTTTGTATACATATTTGTATTTATAATTACTTTAGTTATGTAATAATATCTGTATTACGAGTACATATAGCGATGGCAACATATGTGAACACTTGTTGTACAGTTTTAATTGTAATGATTGCCCAACAAACACACACACACACACACACACACACACACACACACACACACACTAAAATCCGCTAAGGCAATCATATTATTATTGCACATAGTCTTCCTCTTTTTACACACGGACATAAACACACACGCTCATATATATTCGCATTCACACACACACACATTACAATATTAATATTGGCTTGAACCTGTATGCTTATGTTCAGTGCAGCATTTCACGAAACCGTCACATTTATGTAAGCTACTAAAGTCAGAGTGCCACAAGGAAGTGATTGCCTTAGCATTTCTTGTGTGGTAGTGGCGGGGGGTGGGGAATCATAGGTGAACCTTTACAACAGGTGTTCACATATTTTGCTATCGCTATAAATAAACGCAAAGAAATAAATTTCCACGGTCCAATGTGACACTAACAACGTCTCTGGATCAAATGACGTAATAGAGTTACACTACAGGCGCCAAGATACGTAACCAAGAGCCGGATGTCTAACCGGCTAAAAGGGAAGTCACGCATATTAACAGTGAAGAAAATATTTTTCAATTTAGACTGAGGTCAATATTAATGTTTAGAAGTTTATTCTTTCTCAATTTTTTTGTAGCTACGGCTAGTATCTCTGTAATTTCCATTTACCGTAATATTCGATTTCCACTGAATTCACATTTCTAACCCGGTAAGATTTCATTTTGAAATACGACACTGACATAAATATTTTATACATAATTAACCATCCTAACACTCCATGCTTGCCAGTATTACAAGACAGCCATACTAGCAAGTCCCTGGCATACGTTCATTGAAATACTCTATACAGAAGACAAAGCTATTTGCAAATGACGTAATCAGCAATTATGTCACGATGTACTAGACTGAACGAATGACCCCTGTCTTGCTGTGTATAAGTGCTCACGACAACAAGGCAATACTAATATAAATAATGCAGTTAGAATTATGTCGCACTGTATCCTGTGTATAAGTGCTCACGACAACAAGGCAATACTAATATAAATAATGCAGTTAGAATTATGTCGCACTGTATCCTGTGTATAAGTGTTCACGACAACAAGGCAATACTAATATAAATAATGCAGTTAGAATTATGTCGCACTGTATCCTGTGTATAAGTGCTCACGACAACAAGGCAATACTAATATAAATAATGCAGTTAGAATTATGTCGCACTGTATCCTGTGTATAAGTGTTCACGACAACAAGGCAATACTAATATAAATAATGCAGTTAGAATTATGCCGCACTGTATCCTGTGTATAAGTGCTCACGACAACAAGGCAAAACTAATATAAATAATGCAGTTAGAATTATGTCGCACTGTATCCTGAAGACTGACTAATGTACTGCCCTGTAATACTGCTATCACGAGTTGCGGCAAATGATGCCCATTTAATTAGCATTTTTTAGTTTTAAATTGATGCATTCCATTTTTCTATAACGTATATTACTGTTCATTTTACCTATGAAGCGGATATAACCGTTAAATGCGATTACCCACTGAGAGGAAATGCTGGGTTATTTTATATATTCAAAATATTTTTAGACTGCCCGCCGAGCGATTTATGACTCAGTGGAAATAAGGTGTTTGCAGTTCAATACAGATTTGTCACGACTCTGTCCTATTTTAGATTTCCAGTTATCAATATATAAAAATTGGTTATTGAGTAATTTCTAACAATTGCGACAGGCAGACTTGGCTATAAATAGGTGTTTACACAATTCGACTTGGTTATAAATAGGTGTTTACACAATTCGACTTGGCTATAAATAGGTGTTTACACAATTCGACTTGGCTATAAATAGGTGTTTACACAATTCGACTTGGCTATAAATAGGTGTTTACACAATTCGACTTGGTTATAAATAGGTGAAAAGAAAGAAATGTCGGTAAACAAAGGGAAACTTAATATGTCTGTATCGTGTAACATTAGTGCTTACACATTTTGACTTGGCTATAAATAGGTGAAAAGAAAGAAATGTTGGTAAACAAAGGGAAGCTTAATATGTCTGTATCGTGTAACATTAGTACTTGCACAGGCATCCTAGAAACTACACATATAACACAGAATTAGAGGTCCCACCCGTATCGGAAAGTAAATAATTTAGACGCCCATTTCTTTCTCACTGATGTGAAGAACGATTTCTGTTCTCTGATAAGAACTATCCTGTGATTTGTATTGACACTATTCTGTTGCATGGTGTTTTAGGATATAGGACTGTAAAGTTTGTTACATTCCAGCATTTTTCTAAAGACCCCTTCTCAGCATGAGGATTTAAAGATTGTTAATTTTTAACATGACACCTATGCTGATGACAGAGTGGCTGACAGGCTCACCCTTCAGTCTCCTTAATTCTCTTGGTTTAGCTATCAATTATAGTGACATTAATCTGTGTATTATTGTGTGAATTGGACACATTATCCTAGTAACAACTAATTATGAGTACAAACATTCACATTTTGACTCTGACCCCCCAGCCCAATATATTGAAATGAACGACTGTTAGTTAAATAATTTCTATATTACAAATCAGATTTGAAGATTCCCATAAATATTTTATAAAATTTAAATCTACTAGTGCATTTCATATTGTTTTCACTTCAATGTAATATATGCACACAAATAAATCTATTCTTGAATAATAAAAATTGTACGTAAATCTAATAATAAAATAGTAAAGCAGAACTCTACAACAAAATTTAACTTAAATTTTGTCCAACAAACATGAGTTGCACACAAACTATAAAGTACATTTATTTGCTGAAGAAAACATCAACATTATTGTTACGAGACGAGACTGTTGTTAGTTTTATTACTGCTGTGTTGCATATATAATTCGTGAAATTTCTACTGAATATTTCTACCAGATCTACACTGGCTAAAGCACCAAATATAAGTATATGTTTGTTCCAGAAACAGCAATAGAAGTATTAATCATATTATTTATAATAACTATGCTATTAAAATAAATACTGAATTCTATTATCTTAAATTTTATCTGCATCTCATAGAAATATTTAACTCAATGGTCAAAATCCAGGTTTTTGCTTAACCTAAAATTAAGATCTACATTACATGGACATCTCTGTATCATAACTAGCATACATATAATCCTAGTTACACTTGTTAATCCAGAGGTACTTGGCACTTATGCATTAACAGTAGGATATTTTTGCAATGTTTACCTTACATTTCTGTATTAAATGTCATGAAGTTTCATTTGACTTTGTCATGGGGGAAGGGAGATAAAACCAAAAAAATATTTTTTTCTTTACTGTTTACGTTGACCGTCCAGTGTCAAGGTCGCCTACCAACGCATGACAGTCGGTATTTGTTTTGAAATGTTAGGTTAGAGAGTGCTGGTGAAAATTCACCTATATTTCAAAGCGATAGAAATTAGAACTATGTTTTATGTTTATGAATATGTTTTTTGAATTGTGCATGTGAAGTAAGGTTTGCGCATTTGTGTGAATGCAGTTATTTCTTGCTGAGATATTTGAGTGTGAGAAGATTGAATTAGAAGATTGACATATTGCATGATGTATTGTCACAAACAGGATAAATAGTTATTTAATCTAAATATGTTGTATTTGTAATTATAAAAGATATTTATTTAACTAGAGCTAAAACGTACACTTGGGGATTAGAAATGCTTGAGGTTTAATGTGAGTTTTATGTGTTGGCACATGCCAAGAGAGAGAACTGTGAACTTACAATGACATGAGAGTTGTGCACTGAAAATGATGATTCAGTAGAATTTTTATAAAGAGAAATTTTACTAAGAATAGCAGAGGAATGAAAAGTTTGAGTCTACAGAGAGACACTGACATATCTGAGGAATTCACAGTAGTTGGTCAAAGTGAGAAAATCTTCTATTTTCCCTTTGTATTATCTCTCATTGCCATGTTGGCTATCCTAGTCATGAAGCAAAGTGACTGGGCATATTGTCAACTCAGTGAAAGTTCACTGGAATTTTGAGATTTTTCCTCACTATTCTTGGCAAGACAAATAAGCCAATTATAGTGCATGATAAAACAGTCTACAGGACATTTTACCTGGGAATAGTAAAAGAAAAATTGAGCCAGTCTATCCAATGGGTGGAGCATTTTGCAGCCAAGCATCTGTTCTGACAGATGGGCAAAAGGGCCATGCCAATAATGACACATCACTGTAATGGCGAACTGTGACATCAACGTTGTCACAGAGTGATGGTATTGGAACCATTTCTTTTTCAGCCTAACCTACTGAGAGGCAGATTAACTCTGTGAGACAGAGTGCAGTGATAACTCATCACCATAATAGTGGCAAGGAGGGCCATGAATTTTTGACACTAGAAATATGTAAGGAGGAACAATATGTGTGACAGAACAACCACAACAGACAGTGCTCATGAGTAACTCGCTATATCTCAAAAACTTCAGTGCACAAATTTAGATTCAGAATAGGAAACTTGATTTACCTTTTATTCAGAATCCATAGTTAGTAAACATAGTATTTATCTTTTCAAACAATAAGCCTGACTTCTTTTGTTTTGAAAGGATAAGTGTGGTTGGGTTTATCTTGTCTCATCTAGTTTCTAAGTTGTATTGTTCTTGTACTGTCCATCATTTTTACTATCCCATTTTGCATTCTCGCATGAATTCACATCAACAACCATAACCCTGCATTCAGAATAAAGTTAAGCTCAAACCAGGCAAACATCTATGTTTTTTCCCGTGTGTGGATTCTGTAATTCCATCCATACAGTTTCTTAATTGCTTTGACAACCACCCCCACTTTTTCAAGAGAGCAGGGTGGTGGTGGTGACAGAGTTTCACAGTATTTTCTGTACTCATTATTTGCAGCATCACAGATGACACAGTCAATACAACAATTTTTCTGTAGTTCTCTGCTCCTACAACATACTGCTGACCTTGGGTGATTGATGCACGTGCATCTACAAAAGATTTACCTTGAACTGTCTAACAATTGTTGCCCTATCCTTCTAGGAGCAGCATTTAACTCAGTGGTACTTCACAGATCCACTCTATACTGTCAGACAATAGAAACAAAGTATCCTTCTTGAGCTTTACTGTATGGTTCCTACATATGGATTTCTTCTGGCCCCATACCGTTAGTCTATTTACATCATTACAATAGTTCATGAAAATAACTTTTTTATTCGGCCCCATACCGTTAGTCTATTTACATCATTACAATAGTTCATGAAAATAACTTTTTTATTCGGCCCCATACCGTTAGTCTATTTATATCAATACAATAGTTCACAAAAATAACTTTTTTATTCGGCCAATCCTTAGACTAAATTGACATGATCGTCATCGTAACAATCCTACAGATAACAAATTTTCACAAACTTAAGGTACTATATAATTTGGCAATAAATATTACATATTTATGCAAAAGTAACACATTCGTAGAAATTTTAAAATTGACTTTTTAAAGCAACTGACTGCCACTAAGAACGGTGTATAATTGCCAAATATTCAACAGTGTATAATTGTCAAAAATTCATTAACAGCAAATTTATTATACAAACGACAAGTTATATATTTCTAACAGCATATCTACAAATAAATTTATTATACAAAAGACACGTTATATTTTTCTAACAGCATATCTACAAATAAATTTATTATACAAAAGACACGTTATATTTCTCTAACAGCATATCTACAAATAAATTTATTATACAAAAGACACGTTATATTTCTCTAACAGCTATCTACAAATAAATTTATTATACAAAAGACACGTTATATTTCTCTAACAGCTATCTACAAACGAATAGCGTACATTAAATAAACAACGATTAGCAAATAAAAAAACAACTATTACAGTTTCATTGACATTGATAACTGAAAACCTTTCATCTATAAAATTAACTGAAACAAATAAATTTAAACCAAATTAATTTATAACAGCATGACGAAGACAGCAACCCAGTAAAATATTTTAAAATAATATAACAAAGCTTTTCTACATCCAAAATCATATTTTAAATTAATATGTAATTGTGCAAAATCCCATTTATTTCACCAGCACTAAACGTCAAATTGAAAATAATGTAAACGAAGCACAATGAATATATTAAAAATAGAAATATCTACGATTAATCTGTAAGATGAAAAATGTCTTTCGGTTTGAGTTAGTGCTCACAGAGATAACACAAAATAACAAATTCTCATCGCTACAATGAAATTAATTCATTTTACAAAACAAACAAACAAAGAACTAAACAAATACACAAGCACACAAATAAAAAATAGAACGCCTCTCTCTACTACTTTGCTGAGAGGCCATTAACCTTTACTAAGTTTGCTATTGTTGATTATACTTTTCTCTCGGTTGTCTGTGTTCGTTCATTTCGATATTTCTTCAGAGTAGGGTTGCTTGCTTCGTAACAACGTACTTTGATTCTGTTCAAGACATTCCACCTCCTTCCGCCAGCCCTCCCATATAGGAACGCACTGTGAGGCTGTGGGGTCCCACTGAAGCACTCCAGATCAGATTACGCCTTAGGACGAAATGATCAAAGCACGCTCTAGTTGTGACGTTAAACTGCTATCGACCTACCCCCACCCCAACTTTTGTACAGTTAAATTCCTCAGAAATGTTCGTTCTGCCCCGACGTAGTGGGTGACCTTCGCATTTCTGTGCAATGTGATTTACTTCTGCCTTGTAGCGTGCTGACTTGTAAGCGGAACGTGTACATTCCTCCGCTGACTGCGCGCTTTTGTCTGTTCGAGCATTGTCCTAGGTCCTAGGAGGTCTCAGTTTCCTTTGAGCTGTAGCGTATTGCACTAGACAGCTGTCATAATGTGGTTTGTTACTGATTACTGCACTGACTATCAGCTATCTAGCCATAAAAATATGGTACTAGTTGAAGGTGATGTGGATATGACTATAATGAACACAACACCACAGCAAGATACATAGTGATCGTTTATTTCATTGAACACAGCAAACACCAGCTATACACAGAGTTAGGGCAACGACAGTAGATAACATAGCATATCCAAATACATGTAATTATAATCGCGGCATATTACATCAGAGGCACGCAAATCCGTCATTCCTTATCAAATTCACCAAAGTAATGTTTCATACCTTCTAACTATAACTCATCTAAGTGTTCCATCTACTCTGAATATTTTCTCTTTTTCACGTTGACTAACACCTTTCCCAAAGTTATACACTCTCTCTCTTTACGTTTTAACTAGTTTCCAGTTAAACACTTTAAGTCTATCCCAATCATAACCTAAGCTTTCCTATGTTGTCCCTATCTCCTATGTTGTCCCTATCTCCTATTGTTTTCATTACTCACGAATGTAATAGCAATGTTTTCGTGACTGACACTCCGATTATTTAAGATCGTGTCTTTGGAGGCGTGTGTTGGAGGAAGGAGGGGGGAGGAATAGAGTAGGAGAAGAATTATTCTCGTTGTCCCGTGCGTGCGTGCGTGCGTGCGTGCGTGCGTGCGTGCGTGCGTGCGTGCGTGTGTGTGTGTGTGTGTGTGTGTGTGTGTGTGTGTGTGTGTGTGTATGCGGTCCAAGATTTTGATTGCAAAACTGATGATGCGAGTCGTAAAGTTAGCCTCAAATGATCTAGTACTTGTTAAAGACTATATTTGTGACCAGAGTAAAACGCGACAGGCACACTCACCATAGTAAATATAATTAACAAATAGTAACTTATCGAACAGTGACAACCACAGTGTAGGCCTATAATAAAAATAAATAAATAAATTCACCCTTAGTATCAAATCTTGACGGACGTGCGACTGTCCGACTACAATGAAATGTACGACAAAAGGAGTCAAATTCCGGCATAATATCACACAAATATAGGACATTAAAGAAGTAATTGTATACTTTAAATAGTAGACAAGCAGATAATGAAAGTAGCTTGATACGAACTATAGTTTAAACCCGATCTCGGAGTCTGAATGTCAGTTCTTTGACATATATATAAAGATATAGGTAGATATTGTGTCGTATTGTTACGCGTGAGTGCAGGAAGGGAGAAAGACGAGAAAATTACAGCGTTACTTATTTACTCACTTTCCACTTTACCAGAGACTAACCTCGTCTCTCGGCCACACACACACACACACACACACACAAATAGTAAATAGACGCAAGGACCACAACGAAGTTGGCACGTCACAACCTGTCTAGTCTTATGGTAAACACGTAATAATTAATATCTAGCTCTAACCCACCACCCCGACTCCGGTGAATGCAGCCCCTATAACTAATACGCACTTGACATAATGGGACGATATATGGAGAGTAAAGAATTATAATTTTAAAAAGATTATTAAAGAGAATGAAGAAAATAGGAAATGATGAAGTTAATATCTAAGAAATCAAAATAGAGTTAGTCTCTTTAGTGTTTTCACAATTAGGAGTTTAGTGCACAAGTATGACAGTGATAATGTAATGCAGTGCAAACTAGTGTGATCCAATGTTTTATAGTGCAATGCCATTGTAATGCAGTGCAAACTAGTGTGATCCAATGTTTTATAGTGCAATGCCAATGTAAAGCAGTGCAAACTAGTGTGATCCAATGTTTTATAGTGCAATGCCAATGTAATGCAGTGCAAACTAGTGTGATACAATGTTTTATAGTGCAGTGCCAATGTAATGCAGTGCAAACTAGTGTGATCCAATGTTTTATAGTGCAGTGCCAATGTAATGCAGTGCAAACTAGTGTGATATAGGATTATACAACACAATGTCCTGTAATGCGACGTCTTTCAAGAGATTTTTTAAAACTTATCTTTCCAGTCAGATGACCAAGAGGAATCTATCCCATTAGTTTAAAGAGCATTTGCGTGTTGTCTCTGGCCTCTAAGTATGAAGAATGGTTTGATGTCTTTCTTGTTGTAGACCATGGCGTGTACAGTCATAGGAGATGAGACAACAACGTTCTCTTCAGTTGGGTCAACAATGCGTAGGGGCGTGGTTACATGAACAGTTTTGTTCTTGAATTGGTCCAGTCACAATAAAGTGCCAGACTCTGCTGGCAATAAATCCTAAATTTCAGATTCCACAAACAAGTCTACAGACATATAATTATTTAGTCTGGAAAATTACTATAGGGACAAATCATGCCTGTAGGATATGTTCAGTGTATGTCAGAAAGGCAATTAAATGTCGGGTTTCAATAGAATGCCTATTTATGTCTTCTAACAGCTGTTGACCATAACTTAATTAATTTCACTTGACACTTTTCCACATCCGGTCCGAGCATATGCTGGGAAAGAGACAGTTCCCTCTGTACTGACACTAAAATTTTATGTAAATTTGTAGCGGCCAGAGCGAGTGACAAGCTGGACTAAGAATGACATAAATAGCTCAAAGCTAAGTTTAATGAAAATGTCAGGCTACAAGTTAAAACACAGTCTATAAAGATTTAAAGTGACAAAGTCACAACTATCATGAATATTTAAATTATTATGATTAGATTCAAATATTATTATAAATTAAAGTATATTTTTCTTTACAAACATGTACTCACTGCTTCAGTGGATTGAAAAATGTATAATCTAAACAAATTGCATTTCTTTGTGATTGTAAATAATTGAAAGTAAAAAATTGAAAGCCTTCCTACTAAATGAATTTCACCTTTAGTTGGTGGACTAATAAAAAAAACATGGAGCATTATTTGAGTTTGGGGGGATCAAATGGCGAGCTAGTTGTCATTTTAATAAATTAAATATAGTGCACTAAGTAAAAGAGGATGGCCAACCTAGTCATAACATTTATACAAGGGAACACTTGTCCCAAACTAAGATTATGACAGTGTTTTAGACTAATAGTTTAATATTTCAATTTCTTTAATTTGTATAAGATTAAATTATCCCTGATTTTGAAGGAAATAATTTAAATCACGCAAACTCTGCAAAACTTTTATCGGTAACATAATCTGACCTAAGATCACTGCAGCATCTCACTTTTGAAAGTAAGGAATTGTACTTGAAAACATTTCATAAATCGTATAACAAAATGTCCATTAAAAATTCTAACAACCGTTTGCTCATAAACCTTGGTTTATGTATGAATGACTATCTGAAACAAACTCTGCCCATCAAACCTTTTATCTAAATACAAGACCGTACTGGCAGGCAATTCAAACTAAATTGTAAATAGTTATTAATGAAGAATAAAATAAATTAACGTGAATAGCTTAGAATAGACAAAACAAATATCATGCTACTGGAGGATAGATTAATCTATTTAAATGTGCTATTTTTTAAAGCGTTTTATTTGTTATATGAGACAAATGTAATCTAAAGCCAAATCATTTGTTAAGATCTGTCAATGAATGAAGAGATAATTAAGTAAAATAGGAGTCATCAGAACATTGGTACATGTTTAAATACATAACACATTTTGCAAGATACAAAACGATACACAAGCATGAAAGTAACTAAAAATATGTCAACTGACACACCGTTTGTGTGAGGTATTTTTACCAGCGGTACATGTGAAAAACCCATAAATATATCATGAATTTTATATGCGAAAAGTAACAAAATATTATTGGTTTTTGGTTGAAGAAATAATAAGCAGTTTATAGTCAATATAATCTAAATATTTTAGCTCGGAAACATGAGTACTTCAGTTTTATTGTCCACACAAATACTGGCCACCCAGAGCCACCCCTTTTCGTCTTTGGCCAAACTCACTGGATGAGGGACATAAGTCCGGCCAAGGACATTAAATCCATTGGCAAAGTCCACCATCACGACGCAATCATTCATGGAGTCAGCAATAAGCAATACTTCTCGCCCAGATTTCAAGTAGAAACAGACATCCCTTCCTGCACATAAAAAAATGACACTGAATTACCTTATTTACCTTTAATTTACAACGTAAATAATATACATACTGTGACATCTATGATCACATTTCTCTCGTTCTGATTATTATTTATTAATTAAAAACACACATCTAATTACAAGTGACTGAGAATTTTAATTTATAGTTATTAATAATTCTTTCACAAGACCAACATGTCTCTCACTTGGCAGATTATAAAGGTGTAGTAACACTCTACTCTTTACACAAGAACAACATGTCTCTCACTTGGCAGATTATAAAGGTGTAGTAACACTCTACTCTTTACACAATAATAATGTCAGTCGAAAGTAAAACTTTGCCCGGCATCACGTCAATAAACATTTTAAAAATTAAATAATGAAAAGGAATAAAACCTAGATACACAAGGGGTATAGGAAACATAGTACAAAAAACACATTTAAAGTATTTAACCAAGCCACTCCAAGACACTAACAGGATATTTGTTAGAATTACAAGACCTAACAGGATAGACCACCCAGAGCTGGACCGTTAGATTTGATGTATCTATCTCTTTCATGTATCCCCGTCCAAATGCCTGAACTGGACTGGCAGTCCAGATGGCGGGAGAACCGCTGTGCCGTTTCCCACTGTCCACTGTCCCCTGCTGTCTGGCTGTCCAAGACCACTGATCGGTAAATAAATGGAGGGATGGAAGGGGGGAGAGTTATATGTTAGAGCAGTGGTCTCCAACCCCCGGTCCGTGGACCAAATAATACCGGGCCGCCCAATTTTATTTACTGTGGTGTATTTCTCTCTGGTTTGTGCGACTTTCCATGGACGAGATTGAGTTTGAGCATTCATTCTCCCGGTGCATGAGCTCTACTTCCCAACCACACCAACACACTTCGCTTCGGACCACCGACGAACGCACTCCATCCATTGGACCGCAGGGAGGAGAGTCATGTCAAAGCGCCACACCAGACAAGCCAGCACCAAGCCTCAGCCCTTTTCAGGGCTGGCAAAAATGCCACTACTAACCACTCCACCAAGTGACATTTTACGCGATTCTGAGTCAGTCACAGAAGATGCGGTCGGCCCTATCTGTTTCACAAACGAGCGCATAGCCCAGCTGAGACAGATACGGCAAAAGAAGCTTGAAGAGGTGCAAACATTAAGAAGTACAAAGGAGAAGACTGGACAAAATACTGCTGTGAAATCAGCAAACCAACCGAAAATGGGGGCATACTAAAAGTTACCCCCTTCACCTTCACTCTAGAAACTAAAAACGTTGAACTAAAAAATGCGTTCACTAATTTGCTGTTGACCCTCTTCCACACAAAAACGGAAGATGAACTTACACTAGACAACAAGCCATCTTAACCGCAATTGGTCTCTACAAGATTTTAAACAAGCACCTGACAAGACAACCGAAAAAAAAAAACTACATCAACAGACTGTGAAACACAGACAGACATCATCTGGAAAATAACGCCGACAACAAAAACACGCTCTTCACAAACGGAAAAGGAGGAAACAACGCGAAAACCCACAAAGGAAGACGGCACAACTCAAACAGTCTTTGAAGGAAAAAGCCACGTTTCCACCCAAACTCTACAAGCCACTACAATAGAAAGTGGAATAAACACCAACATCATCTGGAAAATTCCACCTACGGCAAAAGTGAATTCAATCAAACAGCAAAACAAGAAATGAGACGGGCATTCTCGCAAACTCCAAATCCCACAACAGATAATAAGGAAACTCAGACTACAAGCTCTATCAGCAAAGAAAAAGGAATTAAAACAACTACCACCGAAAATAAGAAGAAACGCCCAAACATCTCTAGCACACAAATGGTACATATCAAGACGCAAGAAAGAAAAATACAAACAGAAAAAGAAGTGAAGACAACTGACGCACAACCGAAACAGAGGTCGACAACGTTCCAACTACACCACAAGAAACAACAACAACGACTAAACCAACTGCCACCAATCCACAGCCAGAGTCACCACCAGGGACTGCAACAAAGACAGCCACAACAGACACACAAGGAAAAACTACAGAACGGAGCCCCAAATCAAAAAGAAGGCGCCCGCCACAACATTTCAGACGACAACAACAGTATCATTTACTACAGCCACAACAACAACGACAACAACAACAACAACAAAGTGGGAGCACAGGGAGCAACATCACATGCAGGGGGGATATTTGTGGATCTAATTCAACTAATGCTTGACCACCTATACTGGCCGCCAACACCCACCTACATACAGCCAAACGGATACCGGGGACATCAACAACAACAGTGCCAATGACAACAACAACAACAACACTGGTGAACATCCTGGGCGCACATACACACAAAGTACAGACGATGTGGTATTAGCCTGGGCTCTGTAAACCGCCTCACCCACCAATACAACAACGGCCACCACAGCACTTAAATCCCTATTGCCATTTCTGACATCCTATCTGTGTGAAGCGGGGTTTTCTGCAGTGACAGCAACCAAAACAAAACAACGGAATAAACTGGACATAAGCAACACACTTTGGGTGTAATTGTCTCCTATTACCCCCAGATGGAACCGTCTCGTTGCAAAAAAGAACTCGCGGGCTACCGCCTTATCTTGAACATTGCTCAGTGGCTAATTATCCAACTTTTTGACAGCTATTACCATTAAAGATTTTGCTTTTCTAGTGTCTGATGACATTAATATAACAACATGTACAAAATGTTACTTCCAAATCCTTTATTGCAGGCGTTTTACAAACAATCAAACTGATTCACGAATAATAAGTTAAGAAATTATATTTAGTAGCATTCAGGTAGGACTTTGTGAGTCAAAGAGTGTTTGAAATACTCATTACAGTTACAATTATTTAAAATAAGCAAATAACTAGCATTAGTTAAAAGTAAAGTTGAAGGATGCATCTTTCCATCATCACACATAATAGTTTCTTTCCATTAACTTTGCCAATGTAAATATTATTTACTATAACCAATAATTAGAAATAAATTAAAAGGTAGAATTAGAAGAGAAATAAACAAAGCATTCTTTCCACATAAAAAGTCTAATTACCTTGACATTGGTATTTTAAATCTGGATCCATTTTGCCCTTCTTGTACAAAAACAAACTCTGATAGTCGTTTATGACAGCAAAGCACTCCCCATCAGACGACACATCGAAAGAGATGACATCACCCATGACTTTCAACCTGAACTGAAACTGTGAGTTTCGGGCAAAGTCCACTTGATGGACGTCCCACCAGCCTAGATAAAATAATTTTACTTTTTGTGCAATAACAACTTTGACAAGTAGGTAATAGATTCTATTTTTTGAAATGTATATGAAATCTCTGCTAATTGGTTTTGCCCATCCACTATTACTTCCTGACAGTATGCACTTGATCCTAAAATGTTTACATTTATTTTTTGCAGCCCGACACAGCATCAAGTTTTGTCTGATGTGTTGTATAATTGAAAACATTTTGCAAGTGACTAATCAATAGAATTAGTATATAACATGTATCAAATATTTAATTAAAATATCCAGGAAAAAATCAATAGATATTGATACGAATATATAGATTATAGATTTATGTATGTGATATACAATTTTACAAAAGCATAATTGCAAACACACACATGGAGACATACATACATATATACATATATAATATGTGAATGCCTATGTGTATAATTTTGTCATATATATTTATGTATGTGTGTGTGTGTGCGTGCGTGCGTGCGTGTGTGTGTGTGTGTTTGCGCGACTGTTATAAATTGTAACTATATTTGTAGATTATAATCACAAATTAACAGTAAGGCACACACATAGGTCTATAGTCTGAAGGATGGTTGCAGGCGACAGAAAAAAGTGAAAAAGACAGAAACAGACGGACTATTAGCTATATATTCAAGATGCAAGATATATTTGTATGCATATATATGTAGAGAAAAAGAAGAATAGAGGGAGAGAGGGAGCGAGAGAGAGAGAGAGTGAGAGAGAGAGAATGTTAAAGGGAGAAAAGAGAAGTAAAATAAGTAAAGTTAAGTGTAATATTGCTGTCTTACTTTCGCCTTTGTGTCTGCCAATGATGTAGCAGTTTTTACCTGGCACGGGCTTTGAAAGTACGGGTTTCCTGACGGACACATAATTCACTGGTTTGATCTGCAAGCTAACATACAAGTTGTGTGGATTAGTTATTTGAAGTTTAAATAAAATATTGTAAAATATAAAATGTATTATCGAGTTCTCAATAAATACCGAAAATATTTGTCTTTATTAAATAAATAAGAAGTGTTATTGTTTATACGAATCTGTAGCTTTAATAATTTCAATCCTATTCACTTTCTACGATTCTGCGTGAATAGCTGCTTAAAAGTTATGAAATGCAACAAAAAATATAATTAATATGTTCCTTCTTCCTCACCTCAACCTTGTCTTCTCCTTCAGTAAGAAGTTTTCCACCTGCAGAATGTGTGACAGTAAATGTTAATCTTTAATGTTTTGTGAAGGGAGGAAACATTACAGCGCCCGTATATCTTCCAAGTGAGAGAAACGAGTGGTGTCAGCTTAAGGATCATTAATAAAATTAACTGACTTATAAGGAATGGACTTTGAATATGTACATGTTTGCTATTGATCTATGATTTGAATTGGATAATGCTTTATGTAATTGAACCATTATTTCTCTGGTTCACTAATTTAATTATGTTGTACCTCTGAATTTTGATTGATGTTTATTTTCTTAATCTGTGTATCTGGTTAACGAAATTGTTGCAGGATTTGTAAATTGAGAAAGTTTGTAAGAGAGAAAAGAGTTTTCGAGATGAAATATGCCTGAAATTTAGCGCTAACTTTATTTAACTATGCAGTGCACCTTTTTCCTCTTCAGGCAAAAGTGACGAATGTATTCTACTTGATTACATTCAGTCGAACTTATGAGTAAATGATTAAGAACGTTATGAGTAAATGATTAAGAACGTTATGAGTAAATGATTGTCTGTAAGTTGATTAGTGTCAATTCTGATTGAAAGCCAATACAGCACAAATAAAATGAAGTTTTAGCTTGGTCTCGAGAATTAATGTAGATTATTTTGAATATTCCTCATGGTGTATTGAGTGAGTCCTCATGAAGATCTTAGAACACTGCGTTATGTGCTTTTGGTAGTGCATGCGAATATTCGGACACTTCTCCACTCTGTGCCTTGTGAGTGCATTGAAGATTCTAGAACAGTTGTGTAATGTGCCTAGAAGTGTACATTGGACCATCATCTAAATAAGAAAGACAGAAACTTGAAAAAACGCATGAATGTGAACACGTACCAGCAACAGCCGCTCTCATTGAAACGGTTATGTACACTGCCTTAAATTATTTCTCTAAAACTCCACTCTCATTTTGTGATAAATGATACCCATGAACTTGATTATATATGTATGTTATTATGACTGCTGATGTATATGCTAGGATAAACTGAACGATTATCTAGTGTTAATAGAACAATGTTGTAAGGTGATGTATATGGTACTCTCTTTTATTCATATGTTGTGTATTTGATCATTGATTTAATACATTTATTGTTAACTTTATTGACCATTTTATACACATAAATAATCATATGATGGAGAGATAGTGGTTGGATAGGGACTCATTAAATATAGATTAAAAGACGGATTTATCTACTCATTTGTTTGACGTTTTCCACCTACTGAAACATTGTGACCATAAATGTTTGTCTTTAATGTTGTGGAAGAGAGAAAACGTTTACAGTGACCGCATATTTGCTAAATGAAAGAGACGAGTGGTGTCTTCTGGAGAATTATTAATAACATAACTTGAGAATTTTCACTTGTAATTAGCTATGGATGATTAAATCATCATCAACATCATCATCATCATCGTCGTCGTCGTCGTCGTCATCATCATCATCATAACCAATAACTAGGGTGGCGAAGCTGTCACACTATCTATCTATCTATCTATCTATCTATCTATCTATCTGCCCGTCTATTCATCCGTCCATCCATCAATCTGTGCGTCCGTCTTTTCTCTATTCGTCCTTCAACCCATCCATTACATAACTCTCTAGCTATGTAATTATTATGTTACTGGTTCATTGTTTATCTTGTGATACATTATGACATAATTGCAGTAAGAATAACATGTTGTTACAAATAGTGAATAAAGTGAATTAGTTTGAATAGTAGAAATTCTGTCGCAAATTAAAGAGATGGACAATAGAATCGTCGGAATACAAATTAGGAAAAAATAAAATAATTCGTAGCTAAAAATAAGTCGCTAACTTTTCCACAGTTGTCCAGGAGACATCATCTTTCGTCTTGTCTGCGACCAGTAAAAACGCGTCCCCGGCACACGCCAGTGTAATCAGTTCGGAGTTCAGTGCCCTTTCCACACTCTTCTTCCCAGTCTTTGAGAAGACTGTTAAAAGGATTTTCTGACCAGATATAAAATCAAGTGAATAATCAACAAGTAGTACAACTGCTAAAGGCGACTAAGCATTCCGGGTAAATTATCTCCTCTTATTATTAGGACCTAAACACAGTTAATCATTGAAATTAAGATAAACGATGCTTGTCGTCAATATTTTTTGCAAAACTTGATACGTTTAGCTGCTTGTCCAATATATTATTTGAAAGATTATTTAGTTGTGGGAAAAGATGCTATCTCTCTCTCTCTCCCCTCTCTTTCTCTGTCTCTTTCTATCTATCTATCTATCTATCTATCTATCTATCTATCTATCTATCTATCTATCTATCTATCTATCTATCTATCTATCTATCTATCTATCTATCTATCTATCTATCTATCTATCTATCTATCTACCTACAATCCATCCATCCATCCATCTACCTATCTACCTACTCATCCAATAATTTATCTATTTATCTATCTATCTATCTATCTATCTATCTATCTATCTATCTATCTATCTATCTATCTATCTATCTATCTATCTATCTATCTATCTATCTATCTATCTATCTATCGTTTTATCAGCATTGAAATATCAACACATTTTCATTTCTAATACACATACCGTTATTCTTACCTTTCTGTCTTTGAGTGCTATGATTATCTGGCTATCTCGCGCGATGCAGAGAGAAATCCCATCTCGGCGTGAGCATTCGAGCTTTCTAACAGGTGAGGGCAACCGGCCATAATTCTCTAAGACTGCGTCGAAAAGATACGGATTCTCGGCGTATTGGGATAAGTCGTTCATTGATGCGGACTCTCTATTTGCAATACCGCCTATTTTACTGTTGCTCATTGGAGAATTGTTGTCTTGCATAATTGCTTGTGGAACTTTGTGGTCATATGGTACAGCGTAGTCAGTGTTAGCACCTGATACACCAATATTTGGCAAACTAGTTGTTGGCATGATGAGATTTAATTTTTGTGAACCACCCTTGGTCCTGACTCGAGGTGGCAGAGGTGGTTTTTCCTCTTGTATGTTGACGTAATGTGGATGCTTAGGTTTGTATACCGCTGTATATGCATCGACTACGCTATACGAATCATCATTTTCCTCAGGTTCTCCTTGTGAAAACAAATCAATAAAAGTAAAACTACTTAGTATTTTGTCAAATATCCAAATTTATATTTAAAGTTAAGAAAATAGAAACATTGTTTATGATATTTCTTTAAATATTCTTAGATATCCTTTTAGTATTCTTTTAATACAGCGTTTACATAATATAAAATTAGTGTGTATATGTGTGTGTGTGTGTGCGTGTATATGTGTGCCTGTGTGTGTATGTATGTATGACCTCTCCCAGGTCCAATGCCCGGTTACAAATCGTGGAGCTAATCCATAATATATTTCTATAGCATGCAGGGAATATGAACGACAAATATATGATAATCAATAAGCCCGTGTTACAAATTAGCATAATTATGTCTACTGGGGCACCTTCATATTTCAGTCACTTGCTATCAGCCCATGACGAACGGAAACTTCATGGTACCAAATATTCAGGGTAAAACCAATGATGGGGTATAAGTGAATTTGATGTCCACCATATGCCAAAAGAAATAATACACACAAATAGCCTAAAATCACTTCTTTTAGTCTGGCCATTTCATGAGCAAGGGAACGCGAGTTAACTACATCACCTTTAAAAGAAGTAATACACACGAATAGCCTAAAATCACTTCTTTTAGTCTGGCCATTCCATGAGCAAGGGAACATGAGTTAACTACATCACTGTTAAAAGAAATAAATAGTCAAAACACTATGAAGATAGAATGAAATATTTGATTTCTTCCACAGTGTATAAAGAATCACCCTTAAAGGAAGGTACGTTGTTTGAGAGAGTTAGTTTTAATTTTTTACTAATAAATGTTTTTACAGGAGAAGTTTGTGAACATTGTGAACAAGAAAATTGTGAACAGGGAATAGCCTACTTCACAAAAGAATTGTCACATATAGGATAAAATATTTCAAGCTGCATATAAATTATTGCAGGGTTTTTGGTTTATTTCCTGTAATTGTCCAAAAATCTGATGGGCTCGCTGAAGGTAAAGAGGCAAGGGAGACCACTCAGCAAATGAAGATGTTTTGACATGACAAAGTTAAGTCCCTATGTCAAAGTTCGGGTCTGAAAGAAATTATCTTAGAGATGGACTGTCTTTGAGGAGAATTTTCTCTGAGTGGATATTAGGAAAGAATCAATGGGGGTATTAGGATACCTAATTGGAACCAATTTTATTCTGACTTATTGTTGTGGCCATTAGTCCAATTAGGACTTTTACCCTAGATGTCCATTCATAAAGACAAAACTACTTAGTGTCAAGATAGTTATTATCAGACAGTTATCTTCTTTGGTAGTGAAATTGTACTTTAACTATTCCTATGTAATCGTATCAGGCTGCAACCTCAAATAATAATTTTTTGATAAAGTTCTTATTTTATTTTACTCATCTCTGTGTTAATTTCTTAGCACTTCATTCATATTTATGTATTATCATTCTGTAATGTTTGTATTGTCTATGTCTTTGTGTTAAATGTGGTGGAAACGCCAGGGGGAGAGGGAATGGTATCGAGCTAATTATTACCCCGCGTTTGAAACCAATGTTGTCTCTCTTACCCAGCGTTTGAAACCAATGTTGTCTCTCTTACCCAGCGTTTGAAACCAATGTTGTCTCTCCCTATCACCCATTCATTTGTTACCATCAGGGAGCTAATTATTACCCAGCGTTTGAAACCAATGTTGTCTCTCTCTATCACCCATTCATTTGTTACCATCAGGGAGCTTTCTTAAAGTGGATATAGGAAGTGACGGGCTAGGGCAAGACACCAGCTAGTCTCATCCGTCATCACCAGAGTACTCTATGTGAATTGTTCTGTTCAGGTGCCCGGTTATCTATTCTGACACAACATGGAAATATTATTTTAATATAACTTAATAAACAGAAGTGAGAGAGTGGAAATCGTGGATCGTTTTAAAGTAATCAGATTTATTTTGCTCTTTCACAATAATACTGGAGTTCCAAGATCAAGTCCTTTAGTGTTTTTGCACAAGTTCAAGTTTATTTGTTAAACCTTTACTTAAATAAACACTTTTAGCATTGTGATCAATAGTCTGGAAGTAGCAAGCCGGTGGTATCTTTTTTTGTTTGGATATATACTAAATACAGACGTGAAAACAATGTCAGTGTTTTGGACTTACCAGAAGGTGTTAAATAGAAACGGTTTCTATTCTTTATCTCAGCAAGTTTTTCTTTGTGTGTGGTCCCGGAAACTCGGTCATGTATATGCTTACACAATTTGCAGTACATGTCTTTGCATTCGTAGCACAAAGTAGTTATCTCCCTTCCTTCATTACAAAGCTGGCACATAATCATTTTCTTCAGCTGTGAAGAAGTTTCTTTCACAACATCGTCGACGTACATGTTATCCTGTACCAGAAAGTAATAGTTGTTAGTTCAGCATTGTACATTACAGAACATGTTATCCTGTACCAGAAAGTAATAGTTGACAGTTCAGCAGAGTACACTACAGAACATGTTATCTTGTACCAGAAAGTAATGGTTGTTAGTTCAGCATTGTACAATACAGAACATGTTATCCTGTACCAGAAAGTAATGGTTGTTAGTTCAGCATTGTACAATACAGAACATGTTATCCTGTACCAGAAAGTAATGGTGCAGCATGAAATGCAAGAAACTATTTTCTGTAACTGTAAGAGAGCAAAAATATTAATCATTTGCTTTAATTTTCTTAAGATTCCTGAAATGACATTTTTGCAAAATTATATATCTACATTAACTATAAGTTTTGGGGGTGAGGAGGTAATTTATTTATTTCAGTTCTTTGTAAAAGATTCTGATAAACTTGATATATGCAAATATTTTCGAGTAATATAGCTTAATGCATCCATTATTAATGCAGTCACCCGAAGGAAACTTAATTCATTATTCTGATTTCCAGTTTAAAATATATATTAATAACTCTAGTATTTTAATTACATTGGAAAATTTTACATCCTGTTTAATTATTTAATGCTTGTTTGGATTACAAGATCCCCATATTAATGGAGCATTGTCTAAGATATCTATAAAGTCTCAAATCTAATATTAATCGTATTCAACCTCAAACCTAAATGAATAGTACACATTCTCAGGGATATGACCCACTCTCCTAGATAACACCCTCGCTCAAAACTAAATTAAACTTATCGACTCTCACAGCTACGATATTCTCTTTTAGCTAAAGTAATATTACACATTGTCCAAACTCTGCAAAACCGTGACCCAGTTTCCTAGCTGTGATTCACTCTCTAAGATAAGAGCTACTTTTCTAACTAAAAAAGCTAAATTAATTATTCCAAAAAACTATTTATCGAAGATAAATATTGCCCCAAAACAAAACTAGGATTGATGTTATCCACACTGTAAAGCTAAGAGTAATCTTGTCATTAACCATTCTCAGGTAAGAAGAGAATGTTGGGAGTGAAACATCTTTCAAGAAAGTGCAGATGAAAATAGTGTATCTCTCTCAAGTAAATCATATGTGAGTGTTGTGTCTCTCTCAAGTAAATGCATTGGGAGTGTTGTGTCTCTCTCATGTAAATGCATTGGGAGTGTTGTGTCTCTCTCAAGTAAATGCATTAGGAGAGTTGTGTCACTCAAGTAAATGCAAGCTGAAATGCTATATCTCTCTCCAGTAAGTTCAATCACAAGTGTTGTATCTCTCTCAGGTTATGCAACCTCTAGTGTTATATCTCTACCAGGTAAATGCATGTGGAATATTATTCCTATCTCAGGAATAATTTATCTCAGATAAGTTCATGTGTTATGTTATATCTCTCAGGTATGTGCAATAAGGAGTTTTATATATCTCTGAGGTAAGTGCAACTTGGAGTTTTATATCTGTCTCAGATAAGTGCAGTTGTGATATTATTTCGCTCTCATGTAAATACATGTGGGACGTTATATACTTCTCAGATAAATGTATGTGTGACGTCATATACTTCTAGGGTAAATGTATGTGTTACGTCATATACTTCTCAGATAAATGTATGTGTGATGCTATATCACTCTGTGGTAAATGCATGTGTGATGTTATATCGTTCTCAGGTAAATGCATAGTGGATGTTTTATCTCTCCCGCAAGTAAATGCATATGATGTTATAGCTTTCTCAGGTAAAAACATGTTTGATGTTATAGCTCTCTCAGGTAAAAACATGTTTGATGTTATAGCTCTCTCAGGTAAAAACATGTTTGATGTTATAGCTCTCTCAGGTAAAAACAAGTGTGATGTTATATCTCACTTATGTAAATGCATGTGTGATGTTGATCTCTCTCAGATAAATTCTGGTGGATATGTTACATTTTCTAAAAGCTCGTCACGAAGTGAGGCTTGAAGTAGGTTTCTGTATTTAACTGGGGGTGGGGTGGTGGGATAGGTATGAAGGGAAAAAAGTAATACGACTCTTCCTTAAGGCCTGAAGCTCAGAAAACTTGAATGTAAGTATATGTAGTTGATTTGTATTTTTTCCACTGAGTAAATTTGACGAGAAATTATCTGTAAAATTCTTGAACATTTATTTGTTGTATTATTTATGATGAAGCTAAATGTGTATTTGAAATGTACGGTTTGATTACTTAATAACATAGCATTTGATATTATACACTAAGACTGTCTGATTAAAGGAAAGTCTGTTTAGGAAAGGAAGTATTGATCTTTGTGCCTTTGGGGATGTCATATAAATTTGAGATTATCAGGCTATATATATTACCTTCAGGCCCTCAACGCCCTCTGTCGGCAAAGGAAACTCGTCTCTACATCGAGGACATGGGATGGCATGCAAGTCCTTGTTCTTTGTAAGCCACATGTCCACAACCGTCTTCAGGCAGGAACAACAGAAGGTGTCAAAGCAAGGTAAGATCTTGGGGTTCTTGTAAAATTCGTTGCATAAGGTACATTTCTTCTGTGCTGTTCTTGCCTTTTCGTCGTCCGACACTGCCGAACTTGCCATTTCTATGTAAAATAATTTACAAAACATTGCGTAAAAATGTAATAGTCCTTCCGAAGTTCTAATTACTTCACTAATTTTATTTATCTGTTTGTGTCAAATGTGAATACGAGAATTGGCTGCTTATTCTGAAGGAAACCTGTGTTAATTTTTTAAATCGATATAAATACGGCGCATAAATATAAAACGCGCATTCATATTTAACAAGTGAATTAAAAGTATGTCAATATAATAGATTATAATTTTTTTGTCATACAAAAATATGAAATGAATACAGAAAATATGAAATGAATACAGAAAATAAGAAATGAATACAGAAAATAAGAAAT
Organism: Sinotaia quadrata; assembly: GCA_028829895.1. Taxonomy (NCBI): domain Eukaryota; kingdom Metazoa; phylum Mollusca; class Gastropoda; order Architaenioglossa; family Viviparidae; genus Sinotaia; species Sinotaia quadrata. Next base: position 26,555,141 of record CM054179.1, on the reverse strand, counting down.
GAATACAGAAAATATGAAATGAATAGAGAAAATATGAAATGAATACAGAAAATATGAAATGAATACAGAAAATATGAAATGAATACAGAAAATATGAAATGAATACAGAAAATATGAAATGAATACAGAAAATAAGAAATGAATACAGAAAATAAGAAATGAATACAGAAAATATGAAATGAATAGAGAAAATATGAAATGAATACAGAAAATATGAAATGAATACAGAAAATATGAAATGAATACAGAAAATATGAAATGAATACAGAAAATATGAAATGAATACAGAAAATAAGAAATGAATACAGAAAATATGAAATGAATACAGAAAATATGAAATGAATACAGAAAATATGAAATGAATACAGAAAATATGAAATGAATACAGAAAATGTAAAAGAACTACAGAAAATATAAAATACTACAGAAAATATCAAATGAATACAGAAGGACAATCAAAGTGAAGATGAAGTTTTACTGATAAATTCTTCAAATGGAAATTAAATATATTTATGAAAGTTATCATGAGAATATCTCTAGGGTAATATGATTGAAACATATTTACACATTTCTTGTTTAATCTTTTTATAGATGATGTTTACAGTTATTAATCTCATCTGTTAATAAAATATTGAGTTTTCTTGACAAATACTATCTAGTCAAATTTTCAGTCGTATTTGTCTTATGAGCCTGCTTTTCCTTTATGTGCACGTTTTAATATCAACAAATGGTAAACATTAAAAGTTATATACAATGTGTATGCGACACAAGGAGTGAAAATTAACTAAATCTATAAAGAGAATAAATAATATGAAATTCACCAAACACACCTACTATGAAATGTGACCTATAGTCATAGCCTTTACAAGCCATAGTCTATGATTAAATAGTACAGAGTGTGACTGTATGGGAAGGGGGTTAGCATCCAGACAATTAATTTATCTTTTGGTTCCCCGGGTTTAAAAATACTGTCACCTTGCCAGAGTAGGCCAGAACCTTAGGTCTCGATGTACACAGTCTAGTGACTGCCAGAACCTTAGGTCTCGATGTACACAGAATAGTGGCTGCCAAAAACATTATACAATCTGTCCGACCATGTACATCAGGTTGTAATAAGTCGCCAGATACTTAACCCGACTGACCATGTGACCGGCCGAAACTGTCTTTTGTGCACGCCAAAATCAGCCCGAAAGAATTGAGTCAATCCTGCGGCTGTTAGTAGAAAAGAATCGTCCGAGAAACTTTCCTAGACCTAAACTGGTTAAAAGGTTTTGTTGAGAAAGACTTGGCACTTTTGCACCAAACACCCAGTACATTGTTTCACCCTGTTGAGCAATGAGTAACAGTGTGAACATAAAATTTAACAATCATCACGCGCTAGTGTCATTGTGATCATTTAACCTTTCTCTCAGCATTACTCTGTTTCTATAAATTTAATTTATTCCTGTTACGAGTATTTGCATTCTTCTTTTAACTGTTGGTAATGTTCTGTTATTTTAGGTTGGGGAAGGGAATTCATAGCCGTTTGTTTTGTAATCAAGAATCTTTATAAGATTAACTTAACACCTGATAGATACTGAAGTGTGGTGAGGTGGGTGTTTGGCTATGTTATTTTTTTAAAATTTAGTTATTTTCGATACATTTTACCCCTCCTCCAAGACACACATAGAAGAGCTTTCTAAGATATGTTTATTAATTGTAATTTCATGATGTTTACATATTTTAAAATTACACTCGTGTCATGAATTTTGGATAACTTCCTCAGAATTTGCACGCCAAAAGAGAGAAGAGTATTTTGCATATGTTTTTCCTTTCCTTTTAATTTTATTGCTGATTGTTTCATTATTTCATATATTGATTTATGTTCTATTTACTGATATTAATATTTAGTACATTTTGGAGTGAATTGTTTTTGAGAGAATATATAGTGTGCATTTACCTATTTACCCTTTTTAAAGTTTAACTTTTAAAACTAAAATATGTACTGATCTTTCAGCAGTAATATAAACCTAACTTGAGTTAGTAATGTAAGAACATATTCTTTGATTTAACACTTATTCCTTTATGCATAAAATTGTGTCTGATACTTTTCAAGACTTATTAGTATGAGAAAAGATGTGAGATTAGAAGGACCCGAGGTGATGACATTTGTGAGAGAATGAGAAGAGAAAGATGAGAAAGCAATAAAGAGGGAGGAGAGACTAAAAGTGAGATATAAAAAGAGGGAGGAGAGACTAAAAGAGAGATATAAAAAGAGGGAGGAGAGACTAAAAGAGATATATAAAAAGAGGGAGGAGAGACTAAAAGAGAGATAAAAAGAGGGAGGAGAGACTAAAAGAGAGATATAAAAAGAGGGAGGACAGACTAAAAGTGAGATATAAAAAGAAGTAGGACAAGAGAAATAAAGAGAAGTAAATTTTGAAAGACGATGAGAGCAGAGGTAAGAGAGAGAGAGAGAAGGGGGAGGGGAAGAGAGTGAAATGGAAAGAGCACACGAGTTATTAATTCTGGCAGAAAAAGAAAGAATAAGAGGGAAAGAGCATGACATGAATTACACTTAAATCAAGAGTTACACACCAGGGTTACTGGTGACTACCCATGACCCAGATAGCTCATAAAGTATTCCTTTCAAAATCACACCTTTCACAGAGAGAGCAGTGGAGATGACTCCTATCAGGCCATTTTTGACAGGCTGGTGACCAAATACTGTTTACCCCTGGACAAGTGGTCAACCTGCCTATCTCAGGGTTTGAGTAAAGTGCAAGGACCCTATCTTAATTTAGATAATAATGAGGTGAGAGTCTGCAAAACATTAAGCAAGTCCTACTCACGCAATTCGAATGCACTGCAATGGACCTGCCGTTCTACTTGCCAGGCATGTGCTACCTTTTTGGTTCAAGGGTCGAACATTAATAGAGTGAACTTGGACGAGGCCAGACAAACAAAAAATTCCCTTTAAAAATGGTCCCCACATAATTCGACATAATTTATTGCAGGAATGTTGGGCCAGAACAAAGCTTAAATACACATATTATTATTAACAAATAATTTCAATGTGATGATACTGAAACTTTTATTGCAATATTCAACTAAAACGTAACTTTAATTAGGCCTATTTACTTGTATAATTGTTGTCAATGAGCATATTGTGCTTGCGTTTCTTTAACAAGATGTTTGATATTTGGTGTTTATGAAATATTGCTAGTATCAACGAGCTCTCTAAATGAGTATCTGGTTTACGTGTTCATGTTTACAAACTTCATTTTCTAAAAAAGGTTATTCACAGACATACATAATCCCTAGAAGTTTCTTTCTTTTACGAGCCAAATCATGAAGTTTAGGATACTTATAAAATGGAAGATATTTTGGGTAAAATTATGATAGAGAAAAAATGTCTCTGGCTTTCATTTTCAGATTTGACTTCTCTTGTAAATCAGTAAAATCCATTTTCATCGATACCGGAGCTGTTTCTTCATCGACGTCAAATGGAGATGAAATTATCTTCAAAACCTGACCTCCTGCTCTCGAAAATCCTCAAATCTAACATTGAATTCACTTCTTAAATTCTTTATCAGCAAACTGACTAATGTCATGCATATTGCTCTCACTGGAAAATGTGGGGAAATGATACATGTTTCAGACTTTCAGCTGACATTCTCATATGCAAAATTTGTTTTTAAAATTTATGTCTATACAGCTCATGACCCAAATGCACACGTATTTGTAAACTGGCATTCAAGGGGATTGTGACGTGCACCAAAAGTGCAAGATCACATAACTCTGTCTTGTCTTTTGAAGGAGGTATGGGTTTTCCTTTCATGTCCATAAAATAGCTCATCTCATGTAAAAGTACTTCAACACCTTTCTTCTACTCATCCAGCCTACTTTAGAAAAATATGTTAAGGCTTAGTGGCCAGCCTCCAGATCATTAAAACATTCTTGAAATTGTCAGTGATTTAAAACTCTTGCCTTAATACAACTTATACAGATCATTAAAACATTCTTGAAATTGTCAGTGATTTAAAACTCTTGCCTTAATACAACTTATACAGAATACTACAGTTGTTATTACATCGATTAATTTAATTAATTTAGCACCCAGGATTTATTAATTTAGATTACAGTGAAGAATGCATAAATTATCTGCGATTATGCTCTTTTTATTCAGCTCCGATTTTATCTATGTCACTGAACCTATATGATAGCCAACCATTGTGGGCACCCCATTATCCACTATTCCACACAACATTGTTCAGTTGAGTTCAAATTTATCAAAAGCATTTTTTTTTACTTTTTGAAAAATATCTTTCCATTTTTGTTGCGTCTTTCACTAACTGAAGTGAAAATATTTCCTCAGTGTATTTAAAATTGACACGAACCCCTCATATAAAAATCGCTAGTTTAATTGTATCTGTGTTGTCTGTGCCCTCGTCGAGAGCAATTGAAATGATAAATTCTTTAACTAGCTTCTTTAGTGTTAGTGTGTCATTAGCCATACGCCTGGCCACTGTCTAACGACAGAGACTTACTTACGTTGTCACAGTCCATTCTCTTTTCAGGGCACAATATATTCCCTATTGAACTGAGACATTTATTGTGGGACCTATTACAGGCTTCACTGGTAGAGACCATAAGCTGGGAAGTGGGATATAATTTTGTGTTTGTAAGACAATTACAGCCATGAGACTGTAAGAAAGAAACCTCAGAATAGATCCAAAACTAAACATAAAGAAACAACACACTAGTAAATGTTTTGTTGTTGAAATAGTTTGATATGCTTTCCATTGAAATATTTTGAAATGTGCATGCCTAGTTAGTGTATGGATGCACTGATTTTCTTATTAATGATTTGATTACGAGTAGCAAAGTTCATTTTCCTCTTTTACATGTGTACATTTAAATGTGAAAGTGGTTTTGATTTGTATTACACTCGATAGTGAAATTTGTGAAACAAATATCCACTTAACGTTTGAAACAAATAGAGGGTTCATTTAAAATGGAAAATTGAATGTTTCTCAAAGATTTTAGGGCAGGATGGTGAGAGTGGTGTGTAAGCTTACAGTTGTATGTGAGTGGGAAATTCAGGTTAGGAAACAAATCCTAAATTTAATCACTGATCAGCGATTATGGTTATTAATGATAAACAAATTCATAAATAATAATGCATAATAAAGATTAACGCACCATGCACGCCACACTATCTATCAATCAATCAATCAATCTATCTATCTATCTATCTATCTATCTATCTATCTATCTATCTATCTATCTATCTATCTATCTATCTATCTATCTATCTATCTATCTATCTATCTATCTATCAATCTATCTATCTATCTATCTATCTATCTATCTATCTATCTATCTATCTATCTATCTATCTATTTATCTATCTATTTATCTATCTATCTATCTATTTGCTTCTCATCCTCCTTTTTAATGACCCGCTAAAGCAAATCAATCAGTTTGTTTGTGTACCTACTTGTATGAGTTATAATATCGATATATGTCACACACACACACACACACACACACACACACACACACACACACACACACACACACCACCCACACACACACACACAAAAGCTAGAGGTCCTACCTATAAGCAGTCTTTCAGATTAAATAAATTTTTTAAACGATTCACTTTACTTCCTGGATTTCTTTTACTCTGATCCTCACTGACCCAATTTACGGTACTGTGTTGCTGACAGATTTAGCTGTGATTTACCCTCTTCCAAGTGTAAAGTTGCTTAAACATTCCATTTCACTTCCTGGATTTTTGTAATACTTTCCTCTACAAAAATATCTTAGTATTCTGTAATGGCGTTCATAGTAACTTTCCTGTGACGACTAACTGCATATACATAAATAAGATGTTGTTAAAATTTTATTTCTGACGAAATGCTGAACATCTAGGCAAATATATTTTCTTAGGTCTCTTTTGTTATATATTTATAACACTCTTACAGATACATACACATTCACTGTATATTAAATCTCATGTAAAGTGAAATGTGTTCTCATGTAAACTGAAATGTGTTCTCATGTAAACTGATGTATTTTCAGAAACGTATTTCCATATTAACGTGACAGATTTTAAAATACTGTATTGCGTGATAGCATTCCAATAGTAAGTACATTGTAGAATCTACTATAGCAATGTGCCATAATAAAGTGATAGCATTCCAATAGTAAGTACATTGTAGAATCTACTATAGCAATGTGCCATAATAAAGTGATAGCATTCCAATAGTAAGTACATTGTAGAATCTACTATAGCAATGTGCCATAATAAAGTGATAGCATTCCAATAGTAAGTACATTGTAGAATCTACTATAGCAATGTGCCATAATAATGTGATTGCCTTAGCGGATGTTAGGAGGAAAATAATTATAATTGAATATAAACAGCATTTGTTACATATTTTGCCATCGCTATAAAGAGAGTTAAAGAACGAAATTTCAATGAACAAATTAAAGAGGAGACTTTAGTTTATGCATCCATTGGAGTAACTACCAGGTCTCCCATTTACTACAGATATAACAACAAGCTGATGGATGGACCCTGCTAAATGGTAACCAAACATATCACTGTAGAAAATAATTTTCAACTTTAGACTGAAATGAGTTTATTTTAGACATTAAGTTTTATTTTTAATTTTGTTATACATGTTTGTTATTTTTCGTAATTTTAATTTCTCACAATTAAGATTTCTAATATGGAAGTATTTTGTCATTTAAACGCGGCAACTAGTAAACTAAATTTCTCATTTCTCTAGTAATCAATTAACTATCCTCTCATTCCTGTGACGCCCTAAAGTTCTACTAGGAAGCCCCGCGAAAACTGCAAGAGAAATACTTACAACAAAATACAATTATAATGTTTTAATAATTTAAAAGTATTAAATATCTTCTTAAATCAACAGATTACAAAACATCCACATACGACAACAAAATTACTGAAATATCTCAGTGTCACACATAAAGCAATAATTTACATGATGATACATAAACATATGTGCGAAGTAATTTAATGTCAAAAAATGCTTTACATGAATTTATATAAATAAATCAAATGAAAGTGCGCACTTCTACCGCCAATACAACGTTGCACAAATATAAAGAAAACCCTTTATTAACCTGATGCTAATTCACATCACGTTTACCAAATGTAAAAAAAGCAAATGAGGAAAATAAAGAACACTAAGTAATGTTCAGAAGGCGAGGAACAAATGAGGAAAATAAAGAACACTAAATAATGTTCTGAAGGCGAGGAATAAATGAGGAAAATAAAGAACACTAAGTAATGTTCTGAAGGCGAGGAACAAATGAGGAAAATAAAGAACACTAAGTAATGTTCAGAAGGCGAGGAACAAAAAAAAAAAATCAGTTAGAGTAAAATTATAAATAAAGATAAATGTTACTCAAAGCGATCAAATGTCCTTCTAATATCGAAGATCCCTCCTGCCTGGACTAGCTCTCAGAAACAGAAATGATATAAGATAAAAGTATAAGATAAAAGAAATCGAAGTTAACACAGTCATTCTTAATATGAATAGTGGCGAAATATTACAAATATACAATAGTACGTAAATGTTGGCTAATGTCTATGCAAATAATAAATGTTAAAATATTGAAATGGTTGACGTACCAACTATAGCAATGAGTGAGAAATGAGTCGTAACCCGGTGTGCCCGACAACGTTTCCGATGTAGCTTTGAAAGTCAACTAACGTGTAGTGGTTCACGGACGGTAATTTGAGATCCCGTCAACGTTATTTTGTCGCTTTCGGTATTCAACAGACACGAAGAAAGATAACCGTTAGCCAGGAGTGATTCCTCGGTATTTAGGGGCAAACATTTAATGTGCTCCAAATATGCTCTCTACAAGAGGTCTGACCTATTACATTTAATGTGCTCCAAGTATGCTCTCTACAAGAGGTCTGACCTATTACATTTAATGTGCTCCAAATACGCTCTCTACAAGAGGTCTGACCTATTACATTTAATGTGCTCCAAGTATGCTCTCTACAAGAGTTCTGACCTATTACATTTAACGTGCTTTTTTCTAACAGAATACTTTTTGCCTGACTATTATTGGTTAGATTTGTTATTGACCAGTATCAGATCATTGGTCACTTACATCTGGCCAGCCGCCTAGAAGTGGTTAATGTCACTGGGTGAGCTGTTACTCAGCTTGGTTTGCTCACTTGAAAGAAACTTCGATCATGAAATATAACATTGCTTCAGGCTATCGTTTAGTTATGGTTATGGAGAATTCGGACTTCTATACACATTTTGAAGTCTGATTCAATTCATGCTACATTACATAACATTGCTTCAGGCTATCGTTTAGTTATGGTTATGGAGAATTCGGACTTCTATACACATTTCGAAGTCTGATTCAATTCATGCTACATTATATATTAGCAGCATAAATACGGTAATTATTTCATAAATACGTGCAGGCAACTTTGCTGTCAGACATACCAATCACAAGAATATATCTCCTGTATCTATCATTAACTTCAATGACTAGAATAGATACTAGTATGTTTTTAACAGTGACTAGAATATTTCACTAGTATCTGACATTAATACAAATTACGAGAACATATAACTAATATCTATCATTAATAGCAATGACTGAATATATCACTAATTTTTATCATTGACTGTTAGGTGGAGTAAATTTGTCTGTCCCTATTTCTAGACTTAATTGTTATATAACTTGTTAAATTGTCAAAGTAACCCCATCTCTGACATTATTTATGATGATATTTTGTCATTAAATGTTGTTAAAAGTAAACAACTCAGGTGGAGAATATGCTAGAAATTTCTGGCACAATCTGAACCAATTCCAACTCGATGAGTTTTTTTCTGACTAATAGTCTCACAATTGTTCATAACGAATTCATCCAAAATAAATATTATTTTAATTTTAATTATATTCATAAATAATTTTAATACTTGAAATCACAGTACTACTGAATTAATAACTACACAAACCAGTACAGTGAAGTTACCAGAATTACTAAATTATGCTCTGCTCAAGAAACTGAAGGCGAAGCGAGCACGAGTCGGTTGATAGGGAAAAATGCGTCAGAGCTTCGACGCGTAAGGCGGGAAACACGTGCTGTCACGCGGACATTTTGACAGTTGACATTATTGCAAATGCAAGCGAAGGACTGTCTAAACAGCGCTTAATCCATTTTATGTAGAACATTTCAATAACCTAACCCAGATAACTCCATTTCTTTCCTCTGATAAGACTAACATGTGATTTGTATTGACTCTACATGTTAAATTGTAATTATATTTTTCTCATATACAGAGAGACAGTTTAACGTAAAATTATCCGAGCGTGAGATCGTGGAATGTTGATGTCAAGTAATCTATTTTATTTTAATTGTCATATGACGTTTTTATTGTTCGTTTAATATATTTATTGTTAAATTTATTGACCTTGTAAATGTATGTTGTGGAATCGAGAAAATATTTACATCGCCAAATATCCGCCAATTAATAGAGAGACTAGTGGTGTCTGCTGGAGGATTCTTAATAAAATACATTAATATTCTCATCACTTGCAATTAGTTATGAAAGATTAATTAGTGATAATAATAATTTCATTAACTAAGCGGCGTGCCTGTCACAGATCACGTATTCCCTTTATTCACTTGAAGGATATTTTTAGAAAATCGAAAAAATAGGTTTGATAAACTTTTCTCACGCTGTGATCTTATCTTATAAACTGTGTTTGCTATGAAATACACTTGATATCAGATCATTATAAATATTCGCACAACAAGGAAGCGATCTGAATGGGATTTTATTTAAATTTTAAAATATCCACATTGATAACACTCAGCGACGTGTGTGTGCAGTTGATATCAATGCATATTTGAACACTTAAACGCTATTATATTTTTTCCTTACTGTCACGTGCATACACTTACTATTTGCTTACCTAAATAATGTATATGTGTGTATATTTGTATGAATGTTTTATAAGTAGACAAACACACAGATAGATAAATGTCTGTCTGTCTCTCTCTCTATCTATCTACATACGTACTTATCTATCTATCTATCTATCTGTCTATCTATCTATCTATCTATCTATCGTCTTTGTGTGTGTCTATGGATAATTATATATAAATGGATTTTTTTATATACCTCCTTCTTTTGCTTTTGTTGCACTAAATCCTCCAAACTAGTGCAACAAAAGCAAAAGAAGGAGGTATATAAAAAAATTAAGATTATGAATCCTGTCTATTAACACAGTACTAAGAATATGAATCCTGTGTACTAAGAATAAGAAACCTTTCTATTAAAACACTATTGTGGAGATGAAACCTGTCTATTAACACACTACTGTAAAGATGAAACCTGTCTATTAACACACTACTAAGAATATGAAACCTGTCTATTAACACACTACCAAGAATATGAAACATGTCTATTAACACACTACCAAGAATATGAAATATGTCTATTAACACACTATCCAGAAAATATATGAAATATGTCTATTAACACATTACTACTAAGGAGATGAAACCTCTCTATTAACACACTACTAAGATTGCTAAACCTACCTATTAACACACTAATGAGGGTAGAGTAGAAATCCAAGTCAACTCTGTTAAATGTATTATGTTTTTAGTTACCTTCCACCTGAAAGTTACCTAAATATATCGCCTAATTATATGAGGGTTTTAAATAATATTAATCAAATTGTAACTAATGTTATTAATTTTTGTTTGCGTTTGTTCTCATCTTTGTGATATTTTATCTAAAGTAAAACATGAGACTGCTGAGAGTGATGCAGAGATGTGGTAACTATTTTTACTGGACAGTGATCAACATACTCTGGCTTTCCTGTACCTAAATGAAGAGCTCAAGTTCTCAAAAGTTGAAGACTGTTACCAAAATCACGAATGATGATTACATGCTAATTAAAGTTTCGTTGATAAAAATGTAATAGTTTGGTTTGTTCTTCGCTTTGTGAGTTCTAACTAAACGGGATAGCTTTAATTTTGATTACAGCTAATAAATAAATATAAAACCGATTTTATAAGTGAAAAGGGCACAATCGCATAATTAATCCAAGGGATACAATTATGTAGCTCTTCACGAATATGCTGATTAGGAGTTTGTCGCACTTTCTCATTCAGAAATTCTATATCAAGAGAGTGTAGAACATACTTCGACCAATTTTCAGCTAAGTAATCATAAATTCATCATAAACTAGTTATAGTTTTAGTTATTGCACTCTACAAACTAGAATAAAAGCAATTTTAATTCAGTTAGTGATATATATAAGAATTAGAAATGAATCCAAGTTTTGGTTCAATCAGTGCTCTCTACAAACCATACTTTAATACAATCTATGTCATTGATATTGCATCTGAACACGAGGTGTTCACACCAAATTAATTAGCTGATGGTGCCTGCCATGTCATAAGATATTTAACAATACGTGTGGAATATATCTGATGTCCTAAAATGATTGTAGGTGGTACCGTGTTTCACAAGGACATTGTAAAGTACAGAATGTCTTTGTGCCTTTCAAAATTGTTGTCCTTCAGTCTATCTTTGAACCGAACATTTTTTATTCGCCCTTTCCACATCTGTCACTCTACCCGATGTCAAAAGATGAAAGCAAACGCTCGTAATCATTAGCACTGAGAAAAAAATAAATACAACGTCGACCTAACTATAGGAACTGTCAATGTGCAACAAGTCCTCAAGCCGTAGCCTCGTTGTTCGCATAGATGGACTCATCCACACTTTGGTTTGCATAGATGTTGTCGCTATTCCTGCAGGTCGGGTTGTCTGAAACAGAAAACATGTTCTATTGTTACTAAGTCTGAAACAGAAAACAGGTTCTATTGTTACTAAGTCTGAAACAGAAAACACGTTCTATTGTTACTAAGTCTGCAACAGAAAACATGTTCTATTGTTACTAAGTCTGAAACAGAAAACAGGTTCTATTGTTACCAAGTCTGAAAAAGAAAACAGGTTCTATTGTTACCAAGTCTGAAAAAGAAAACAGGTTCTATTGTTACTGAGTCTGAAACAGAAAACATGTTCTATTGTTAGTCTGAAACAGAAAACATGTTCTATTGTTACTAAGTCTGAAACAGAAAACATGTTCTATTGTTACTAAGTCTGAAACAGAAAACATGTTCTATTGTTACTAAGTTGAAACAGAAAACATGTTCTATTGTTACTAAGTCTGAAACAGAAAACATGTTCTATTGTTACTAAGTCTGAAACAGAAAACAGGTTCTATTGTTACCAAGTCTGAAAAAGAAAACAGGTTCTATTGTTACCAAGTCTGAAAAAGAAAACAGGTTCTATTGTTACTAAGTCTGAAACGAAACATGTTCTATTGTTACTATGTCTGAAACTAAACATGTTCTATTGTTACTAAGTCTGAAACTAAACATGTTCTATTGTTACTAAGTCTGAAACTAAACATGTTCTATTGTTGCTAAGTGTGAAATCCGTATTTATATATATGTAATGAGCCCCTTTCGACCCACTTTTACACCATCTTATATTTTAATAATTATGTGCAAAAAGATTAATAAATTTCACAATAAATGTATGAAATAAAAATCAAATATACATGTGATAATTACAATGAAAAGATTATTTGACATTTATATTCCATGAAACTATGTTCAGATAATTTCAGTCTTATGTTCTAACACATAATTCAGCAGTCACATTAGTATCAATATAAATCACAGGACTATTCATATCATAAAAGAAATGCAGTTATAGAGTGATATGATAATAGTTTGTACATAACATGTTCAATGACATAAGCCGCAACAGTCCTTCAAAAGCTTTTATAACAATGTTACAAGTTTACTGTTCACAATAGAATAGTCAATTTAGGCATATTGTAGAATGTTCCAATACTGTAGATCTCTCAAGACTAATATAGGTACGCGTTTGCCGTATTAGCTTCTCAAGTAGAGATTCACAGTAATGAACTTCTAGCACTAGTTTTGCTACAAAATTCCACAGTGGAATTGGACGTACTTGCATATGCGTACAAACAGGGTGCAGTGAATCAACACAACTAACTATGATGGATATTTCTTTAATCCACCCCAAGAATACAAGAAACCAGGGGAGACATAAGAAGCAAGATAAAGACATAATCAGGGAACAAACATAAGTTCTAAATCTACCATTTCTATACTCCATTCTTTCTTACAAGCATTTTCAACGGGCATACAACATATAATAGACACAACATAGTCAAATATGAATGTTTTTCTATTAAAAGCAATGTCATGTGTTTTTCATATTACATACAAGTATCATAATTCTCAGTTGTAGAAATAATAGTCTATTCACATAATACCTCTTTACATCAACTTAACAAGTATATTATATCAATAGCAAAGTGAACGAAATATTTCTAAGTCCATTCCCTCTCAATCAATCAGTTAACTCACCTTAACAATCTCCTTTTCATGACCAGACTTGAGTTATGTCAATATCAATGTGATTAAAATATATAACTTTCTTCAACAGGTAAGTTTTGGTCTCTACCCATTGGCTAGTACGTTATGTGTAAACCGTAACTATTTAATAGCAATAATTACTCATCCACTCATCCAGTGGCTTAGGTTATATCACCAAGTTCTAGCATATTCCTTACCCTAGTTGTTATTTTAACTTTGGGACTTAACAAAATATTGTCATGCACAGTACATGAAGGTCGTGTCACATTGACATTTAACAAACCATATAATATTTACTTTTTAAAATAGGGACAAGCAAATTTACTACACCAGAGATGGTCACAATGACAATAACAGATGTGTGTGATGATTCATGCTATGTCATAATGACACTGGAGAGGTTGTCTAGGAATGAACATATTGAGCTGCATGTATTCATTTGTTATTTTCATTTTATGATCTTTGTGTGTTTGAATTTGCAGTGATTATCATTAAGTAAAATTACCAATCTGAGGTTTTTCTGTCCTGTGTTCTTCTATGACATCATAATGATATAGCTCCATTTCTGCATTCAAAGTCCTGTTCTCAAACAAGTTTATTCCGTCATATGTCGACTCCCCCGTAATTGTCGTTTGAAGATTTCCACATTGATTGTCTGTTCTTTGTCCTATATTCAACATCAGCAACAACAAAACCACCAAACAATGTAAATATACATTTAAGTTTTTAACAATTGCTATTTCTTGGCTCCAATCTGAAATTATTTAATGATATACATAGGAAGGTATTCGATATAGTGGGATTGTGAAACAAAATAGCACCAAATACATAAACATAAGCCTGTCCCTTCAATATGTTGGCTTTTCTATTATTTTAACTGATACTGTGGACATGAAGATACTACATTGTAATGTCTCAGTATTTACACATTACATTTACTCTTTTTAATTTATGAGACGTTTAATTAATAAATTAATATATATCTATCTTATTTGACACAATGCTAATGAACTCCGTTATTCAGCTTTTACAAATGAAATTTAAAATCAAGTTGTTATCATTACACAACTTAACAATTGTATATGATGAGCCAAAGTGAGAAGATGCAGTCACCTTACGTCCTTATAGTTTTGTCGACCTGATGAGTGAAGTTGGTACTGAAGTATTTTAGTTGAGTAACTGGGTACTGAAGTATTACAGTAGAGTGAAGTGGGTACTGAAGTATTATAGTAGAGTGAACTGGGTATTGAAGTATTATAGTAGAGTGAAGTGGGTACTGAAGTATTATAGTAGAGTGAAGTGGGTACTGAAGTATTATAGTAGAGTGAAGTGGTACTGATGTATTATAGTAGAGTGAAGTGGGTACTGAAGTATTTTCATATATATATATATATATATATATATATATATATATATATATATATCACTTTCAATGTTACTACTGACCGCTCTTGAAAGATTATATTCTATTTCATACAAACTCAAACACTACTGCTCTTTTAGTAAAGCAGTGAAAGGAAGACCATTATTTTTTTGTCAGATTTGTATTATAGTATATTTTAAATAATTATACACAATTTAACTATAGTTTAGTCGTATTTTATATTTGTACTCTGGAAGTGTTAGGTGTCTGTAATATCTGGAAATAAGATTTACATTTTGTTTAATAAATATCATTAAAGTAGCATTTAAAGATCGCGAATCATGAAATATTTAGTCCTTTCTTGACGTATCGTTATTATGTATGACATTAATTAGTTAGACGATCCATGTCGGTAAAAATCATAAGCCATTTGAAGCAGAAACTAAACTTAAATTTAATTAGTCATATAATTTATTGTTCGTGTTCTAGATAAAGTATTATGGTCAGTATTTTCCTCAGTACTGCATTGCTTATTGTGGGATGTGTGAATTAGCTTATAAAGATAACAGTTCAAGTGTCGTAGTAATATTGAGTGAATTAGCTTTATAATTTTATATAAGTGTGCTTTAAGTAACATAATGCTAATGGAGGTATACAGAAATCATTCGGTAAAAGGTTGGTGCTTCTCTTAACCACAAGCACATCAAGGATGATTTAGTAAAGGAATCCAAGGGCTTGTGTTTTCTACTCCAGTTTTCTGTCGTCAAAATATTAATAGCACAAACGAATTAAAAATACTTAATCACCCTTTCTCCTCTTGAATATTACAACAACGATGAGGGAAGCAATAATGATGAGGATAAGTACAGCGCCGCCAGAGGCTGCACCAATCACAATTCTTGTTTCAGCACTTGAGTCGGATTCTGAAATATATTTTACAGAATATAATTGTGTTGTTCCTTTTATTAAATGGGTAATTTTTTCTTAAACACATATGCGTCTCTCTGTCTCTCTTTATCTATCTGTCTGTCTATCTATTTTTCTATGAGTGACAGATTGGTGTTTATGATTATTATTATATTCAAATTAATTCATAACTAAATACAAGTGGCTGGAATCTTAATTCATATATTAATAATAAATCCCCATAAGACACTCAAGTTGACTCTTACTTGGCGGAACTTTACCCCTTACTCACAACATTGAGATAGACGATCTACTGACATAATTTTTACTATAGGTGGAACTTCTTACTTAAGGATAATTAGATCCGTCTTTTAAGTTATTTTAACGAGCCCCCCATCCACCCACTATTGCTCCAAATATATAATTTAGATAATATGCGTAATGATAAATAACAAACAACAATACATTTATTAAACCAAAAATAAAAACATTCAAACAAATACAGTTGTAAAAGAACAAAGACACTCATACGTCTAGGAGAATAAATCTTCAAATAATATCCATCACTTAATCAGTCTCTATCTTAACAATAAGAAAGTCGTTAGTAATCAATAATCAAATAGTGAGTCCATTTCTCATCCCAAAATCAGATTAGGAGTGAAAGAAATAATAATTAATTTTACATGACCTTTGTATGACATAAGCTGTCCCTGGCAGTGGTTTTCTACAACATCACAGACTTACTTTGCCTGCATTAGATAATGAGTCTAACATGTGTCACTATGCGTGCTACCAAAACTGTTCCAAGAATTCTATGTGTGCAATCTCTCCAGACCAAAACAGGACCCAACGTCTGCAGAATGGTTCTGGAATGGAGATTCACATAACCAATTCCAGAAAATGTAACGGATAGTGTTGGAAACGTACTCGAGTAGAAGGTATCAGATCACTGCAGTCTATTTACTCCCATATCTCTCCACACACATTCTCAAGCTTACATTCCTGTAAATAAATTCATTAGCCAGATTCACATACATTCTCATGCTTACATTCCTGTAAATAAATTCATTAGCCAGATTCACATGAACAAAAAATATGTAATCAAATTCAGGATAACATTTCCACTAATCACAATGTCATATATTCAACAATACAGAATCACTCTAATTACAAATCATAGAACATATTTCAAATATAGGAAAATCTTTCTAAATCTAATTTCAAACATTCACAATACATGAAATCATCTCTCAGTCAAAAGACAAACTTCAACCTGCAAGAACATTTGTCTAATTCTACTCTTTCTTATTTCAGTGAAATAACTCACCAGCTAACGATGAGCTTTTTGAGACCAGCCTTGACCACAATCGAAATCAGATTGGTATGAATGTGAGATTTTTCTAACCGGTCACTTTCAGTTTGACTCTTATTGGTTTGATTTATTATTGACCAGTTTCAGATCATTGGTCATTTATAACTGACCAACCGCCTAGAATTTGTTAGCGTCACTGGGTGAGTTGTTTATTACTCAGAATGGTTTGCTGACTTCAAGAAAGTCGACCATGAAAAATTCCACTAAAGTTGATGCAGTAAACTTAAAATAGCTTCAGATCACCGACACACAAAAGTACTAGAATAGATCAGTCGTATTTCAATAGCCGTGCTGATTAGCGGTTGCCAATCTCTGACTGAGGTCGACTAGGGGACTCACCACGCCTTCCAGCCGAATCTGTTTCCCAGAGCCATGACGCACAATCTGCAGAACCTTTTTCTACGTATTCAACTTTGAATTTACCGCTTGTGCAGATTTTATGGCATTGTGTTGGATTCTGGATGTATTGAAAACCGTAGTGAGTGAATATCTTGGATCCAAACACAGAAATTCCAGAATGCAGTTTTTCATGTGTGGCCTATGCACTACATTAGGAGCCCCGCCTAACAAATGGTTAGTTACTGTTATATGTAGTGGACATTGTGTAGAAATTCATCAAAAGGGTTAATTACTGTTATATGTTGATGTGTTGTGGACAATGTATAGAAATTTATCAAAAGGCAGCGAACTGTCTAAGGTTGTTTAGAATAATATTTGCAGCGTGATGGATTTCTTGATAGATGATATTTTTTGTTTCAAATTGCAAGAAGATAGTGGTGAAAGTGTTTAAAGTAGTGTTACTGTGCTAGCGTGAATTAAGTGTGGTGTATAAATGCATCATAATTTAAGTCTGTCCAGTCAGTAATATTTTAGCTTCAATTGCTGATCTGGAGTAAGTCTTATATTTACCAGTTGTCAACAGCAGAAGTTATGACTTCTTATTTGTGTATCAGGCATTTATTGAGTAAATTATACGTCATGACCTCTGTTTCGGTCGGTTTATTGAGTAGATGTATAAAATCTTGATCTGTGTATCGGGTTGAAATAAGATTATCTTTTGTCAATGCTAAACGTCTAGCCAGGGCAGTTAATGAACGCGAGAGTGCTAAACGTCTAGCCAGGGCAGTTAATGAACGTGAGAGTGCTAAACGTCTAGCCAGGGCAGTTAATGAACGTGAGAGTGCTAAACGTCTAGCCAGGGCAGTTAATGAACGTGAGAGTGCTAAACGTCTAGCCAGGGCTGTTAATGAACTTGAGTGTGCTGTTGAATGAAGCCTTCATGATTGTCCTTATGTTTGTATCGCCCATGTAGTATATTAGAATTAAATGATGATGCTATTAACATATTACATTTATTATGTTTGCTGTAATTTATAATTTACAATAAAATCCTGGGAGGTCATAGTATCTGATGACAAATAACTTGGATTCTTGCAAGATATAACGAAGCAGAAAATTCATGTCATACTATTTTATTTGTAAGTATAGATAACTTTTTGTTGCACTTGATTTTATATTTCATAACATTTTATTGTTATTTTTAAAACTGGGTGTCACACTGAGAATCATTGGGTTGATATTGTAAAGTGTCCTTTGGTTGCCCCACTGTACTTGTTTCGTCAACTCGCCTTATTATCTGTCCATGCATGGCATAGAGGTGGTAAGTATGAGTGGAGGGTGGGGGTGGCGAGACATAAGATAACAAAGAGTATACGCTGTCTTATGGGAGATGGTCTCCCTGAGTTTGAAAAAGAAAACTTGTAGCCTATTTAGAAATAAATCTAACTATATTTATAACTATAACTTTTCCCTTATATTTAGTTGTCACCGCTTGCGACATATTTAGTCTCTCTCTTTCTCTCTCTCTCACTTACACACACACACACACACACACACACACACAAACACACACACACACACACACACACAAACACACACACACACACAAATGGATGTGTGATATACATCTGTTCTTCTTATAGTGAACATTACAGTAATGAAAACTTTTATATCATTAAGAGACTTTCATTATGTGACGCCTATGCCACACTAGTTATTGGTTATGATTATTATTTAATCTCCCATAGCTAATTACTTGTGATGAAAATCTTAATTTCTGTTATGAATAATTCTCCAGAAGACACCACTCAGTCTCTCTCACTTGGCGGATATGCGGTTGCTGTAAAATTTTCCTATCTTCCACAACATTAAGGACAAACTTTTACTGTCACAATATTTCCATTGGTGGAAAACTTCTTATGAAAGGAAAAGATAAATCCGTATTTTATTTTATATTTAGCGATCCCCCATCCATCCACTATCTTCTCCATCATATATATGTATAAGAATGTCAATAAATTCAACATAAGTTTATTAAATCAACAATCGAATATACAACAAATAAATAAAATCGAAAGAACGATTGGGTTTACATCACAACCTTGTTCATTTAATGTAGGATACTTATAATCATTCAGTTTATCATAGTATAGACATCAGCAGACAATTAAAATAAATAAACAATCAAGTTCATGGATAGCATCACTGAAAGGAGAAAAAGTGCAGGAGAAATAATTAAAGTTAAAGAACATAACATTTTCTAAAATAGCGGCTGTCGCCACACGTGCCCACAATCACATGGTTTGCAACAAGTCACTGTCTTTCTTATTTAGGCGACGTGTCCCTTCTAAGCGCGTTACACAACTGTTCCAGAATCTTCAACATGCAAGCATACCGTATAGTCCTGAATTTCACATGCTGTCCAAGCATACCGTATAGTCCTGAATTTCACATGCTGTCCAAGCATACTGTATAGTCCTGAATTTCTCATGCTGTCCAAGCACATCAGGAGGAATGTTCCCGAAGTTTCGTTTATGCTACTCAGCACACTTTAAGGGATGTTCTAGAACTTTCATGAATTATCGAGACCAAACTCAAGCCACAAACTTTCGCTGTATTGGCTCTTGATCAGAATTCAAAGAAATCATACAGCAACACGTTTTACTGATAAGTTTGATCACAATGCTGGATGCACACATCAACGTAATCAAGTAGAGTACAATAGTCACTTAGCTTGAAGCAACAAAAGAAAAAGGCCTTTATGTCCGGACTCGAGTTAATGTTCAAATTGAAAGGGATTAGAATAAAAAGAGAAAGAAACTTTCAGTTCATCCCCATTTCTTGAGGTTATGAACTGTGTGAGACTATTAGAAAAAAACTACTCATCCAGTTGGAACTGGTTTGGATTGCATCAGAAATTTCTAGCCTATTCTCTTGAGATGTTTACTCCTAACTTTGACACTTAAAATATCAATACAAACAGTGCCTAAGTTCGGGTCACTTTGACAATTTATCAATTTATATAACAATTCCGTTTAAAAATGGGGATATAGAAATTTATTCCGCCACACATTACATATATTTGTGTCACTGCCTTGTTAAATTTGATAATTTACAAAGAACACTAACCTATAATCCCACCAGGAAAACATTCCTTTCTGTCCATTGATAATGATTCCCCATCCGGACACATGCACTTGGTAGTGTTGTTAGGAGCTGGTATGCAAATACGACTGCAGTTCCCGTTATTACGTGCACATGTACTAGTACCTTATACAAGTAAAATGTATGTTGAATGAATAAACATGTACTAATACCTTATACAAGTCAACTATATGTTGAATGAAAAAACATGTACTAGTACTTTATACAAATAAAATATATATTGAATGAATAAACATGTACTAGTACCTTATACAAGTAAAATGTATATTGAATGAATAAACATGTAATAGTACTTT
This sequence comes from Sinotaia quadrata, assembly GCA_028829895.1. Classification (NCBI taxonomy): domain Eukaryota; kingdom Metazoa; phylum Mollusca; class Gastropoda; order Architaenioglossa; family Viviparidae; genus Sinotaia; species Sinotaia quadrata. Next base: position 26,534,205 of record CM054179.1, on the reverse strand, counting down.
ATACAAATAAAATATATATTGAATGAATAAACATGTACTAGTACCTTATACAAGTAAAATGTATATTGAATGAATACACATATAATCAACTATACTACACTGAATCAATAGCTCAGAAAATAAAAGAATTACGCAACATGTTAATATTTTAATATATAATGTGCAGTGTACAAATTTCGTATACGCTTGAAACATCAAGGAAAGTAAGAATTCATGATTAGGTAAACCATATATTCGTACTCTCCTCTATAAGTTCACGTACTGTGTTTGTTGGACAGATATGATAGTAGGTAGGTAATGGAGGGATGGATGGATGGATATGCGGGTGGGTGGATGTTTGAGTTGATAAAAAGAAAGAAAGATAGATAGATAGATAGGCAGACAGACGGACAGACACACCTACAGACAGATAGATAGATAGATAGATAGATAGATTAGATAGATAGATAGATAGATAGATAGATAGATAGATAGATAGATAGATAGATAGATAGATAGATAGATAGATAGATAGATAGATAGATAGATAGATAGATAGATAGATAGATAGATAGATAGATAGATAGATAGATAGATAGATAGATAGGTGTGTTTGTGATCCAAATTATTCAAACTCGATTGCCACATAAACCAAAAAGTTATACTATGCTGTCCATTCGTGAAATAAAATCTAATCATGCCATGTAATTAAAGAATTGTTTTGTATGAGTGCAGGCCGCAAAATGTTTGTATTCCTGTACAACAACTAAGAGAAACTATAGAAACAATAGAGACTGTCCCATTGATGTATTCAAATAAAAATATACGCTACAAATTCTTGGACATTATTTAACTATTATTCTGATTTGAACTGGGTACTATGAACTACATTTAACAGACAGTATTTAACTATTATACTGATTTGAATTGGGTACTATGAACTACATTTAGCAGACAGTATTTTAAAAGTTTTTATCACTTTATCATTGTTAGATATCCAGATTAGCAGTTTCATGTCATTCATTATATATTTAGTACAGTTGGATATACCAGCATGATATTAATTACAGGTGTTCGTTCAGGTGTACACTTTTCGAACTCGACATTTTCGTGTCATTATCTTTTACTGCTGCATGAAGAAAGACAAATGAAATTTAACTACTAATTATAGATTTGAAGATTCCCTAAATCCCATTGTTCACTCTGTCCTATGAACTATTGTATGAAAACAGTTACTTACATATTTCTGCAAGAGCTAAGATGGTTATGAAGATTGATGTAACAACTATGCGCAGTATAAAACCATGTTTTACTCTGTAAATATTACGACTAAAAAACCGTATCTATAATATTCGGCGAGGTAAATCCTCTAAGTTCTAAATATGTTTACTCCTGTGTTTACAATGCATTATCACGAAATGCTCTCTGAGCTTAGAAAACAATGTCCCTCAAGTATCTCACAATATTACGTGACAAGTATATTGTAAACAGAACACATCTATTACAGTGCCAGTGACTTTCTATTTTATTCGGCATATTTAAATAAAGTATTTAGTCCAATGTATAGTGGCTTTATCTGAAATATTAACGTTGTGTTTAAAAAAATTGGTATGTCATTATCGTTACGAAGAAAATGCTTTAAAGACCAGCACATACAAACAAACAGGAACAAAGAAGTGTTTACGTTTGAGCTAAATTCGCTTTTTAGTCAAACGATACATTAATAACATTGCTAGTATTACTATAAATGAATGCTGGCATTTAAATAATTACTAGGAAAAAAGAACATAACATAGCAAATCGTGAATAAAAGTGTATTTTGGATTTAATATAGATTGCAAACTACGTTGTTGTTTTTTTTATTTAGTCTTTGCGTGTTACCACCCATATCGCCTAAAAAAAAGAAACTTTGGTAAAATAAAATAAAATGTCGTACATACCTGGATGTTGGCTCCTTTCAGAATAAATGTGGACTTGGTGGAGGTGTCCAGGGAAGGTGGCGAAAATAATGTCGTTGTGTCCATCTTTGTCCATTCGGCGGACGTAACTGCTAGTGGAATTCGGTCTGACCATATAGAATATCTTAGATTTATTTTAATTTAATGCTGAAAATAAACTTTTCTATTTATCAGAATGTTATCGCTCTTTTATATAAAAAAAATAACTCACTGTTAATATATGCATGAGACTAGAGCAATTTTATGTTAATATGAACTTCGGAAAATTGTTTTACCTTTGATACATATGAAAATATTTAACATCAAGTTATAAGTGTGATATTCAAAATACCTGCATTTTATATTACTCTCACATAGTCCTGATAAAGAGCTTCAAACTGATATTATTGATTTCTAATAATAATTTTAAATATATCATAATGTAATAATAATAAAAATAATAATAATGATGATGATGATGGTGATGCTGCTGCTGCTGATGATGATGCTGATACTACTACTACTACTACTACTATTGATTGTGATGACGACGATGATAATGATACTACTACTACTGATGTTGGTATTGTTGATAACGCCGACGACGCCGATGATGATGATGATGATGATGACGGTGGTGGTGGTGAAGGTGGTTGTGATGATGATGACTATTTTTATAATAATAAGAACAATAATAATATATACATAAAGTGTTCAGAATTGTCACTAATCCTTTTCATAAGTTACTAGCGTGCAATTTAAATTGCTTTAGAAAATGGTCGATTAACGTCTTTCAAAATTATTTTTATCAAGAGTGTTTGAAAATAGTCTTCTCACCCTAGCTGACCCCAGTCAGTGAGGTACAAGTGATTACCAATTAGTGCCATTCCAACAAAATGTCTGTCAGGCGAACGGTAAATGAGTCTTCTATTCCTGCCTTCGAGGTCGGCGCACTCGAGCGTGTCTGTACCCGGATCAATCCAGAATAGCTGGTTGCCTGGGGAACAAATTAATCAGATCATTTACAGGTCGAGATACTAAAACGTATCTACTTGTTAAGATTTATTAAATATAACTCTAAAACGTTAACATACTTTTTCTCGTATCACCTGAACATCCAAATACGATATTTTTTAATTGTTCTTAGATTGCTGGTGTATCAGAACTGCCTTCCTCTTTTTGCATTGAAACTTCTTTACAAATAGTAGCAGATTAAAATCTATATTTATAGGCACACTGTTTCCTTGAATACATAGAATAAAATAGTTAATAAGAATACATAAGGTTTGCAAAAGCAGATCACTTTTAATTAAGAATTGCCTTAAAATTAATATGATTGATGTACATAACAATTATTATACATTGTTCAGACAAGATTTGATTGGTTTTGTTTAGTCTCTGCATACATTAAAAGAAATTAGCAAACGCTTGCCATATTTGAACTTCCACATACTTGTTCTTTGTAAACTGTTGCTAATGTGTTATGACGATTTCGGTTGTACATACAATAGACATATAGGCTATGGTAAGGTTTAAATGCAACCATTAGATACGATATTGTTAAAAGTCAACTATGTGCTATGATAATGTTTAGAATAATCCATTAGTTATGATAGTGTTAAAGGTCAATCACTACCATTATAAGATTAAAGAAAACTGTTCACTATGATAATGTTGAGTCACCCACTAGTTATGATAATGTCAAAACCAACAATGGATGTGGTAAAGTTAAAAGTCATTAATTGCTCTCTTAAAGATGCAACTCATTCTTTGCTTATATACTGTTAGTATCCTTTCGGTCTATGACACGGTTAAATGTAAGTAATTGGATTTAATAATGTTTTATCCATTGGTAATGAAAAGGCTACAAGCCAACCAAGTGTTATTATTTCATTCATTGGTTTTGATAAATGTAAAAGTAAGCAGATAGGCTATGAAAATGTTAAAGTCATCAATTACTATACTATGATAAGATTATGTCAACCCTTTCCTAAGATTGACTCATTATATTATTATGAATGGCAGCAAGCAAAGCTTTCTAAGTTCCGATGAACAGAACTAAAACTGTCACGGTTTACTGAACAAACAACGTTTAGGTCCTGAAAATGATGAATTAAATACGTTTGAATTGCTAATAGTTATGTTCATTTTATACATGTAAACGGAATTAGATGTAATACAATATTTCATTTGCTCTGATGTCAGATAGAAAGCTTACCTCATTTCATAGAATGTCAAATTAAAAGCATTTGCTTGAAAATTCTATATTAGTAATAGTATCACTATTAAAACTCTGCTGTACATTGTTTATTTAGACGTTTATCATTAAATAAACTGAAAAAGTGTGTAACCATCATTAACATATCAACAACGTTCATGCAGAGAACTGTACAATGACTAAATGCGTGTTTTAATAACAATAACGTATTAAAGTGTTTGTGTGTGTGTGTGTGTTTGTGCGTGTTTGAAGTTCGCAATATATATATATATATACATAATTTTAATTTTAAAAATAATTATAAAAAGACTCACTAAAAATAGCATTTATTTACAAAGACTATAAGGCGGCTCTAACAGCTCAACATAATAGGTATGATTTATATTTATAAAGCGTTCCTGACAACGGTAAACAGTGACTAAATATATTTTCAATAAAAGATTTTGAGGACTTCATACACAGAAAATCAACAAGCACACTATCCTTTTACACAGTCGTTGAAGTATACTTTTTGTAAACCCGTAGAATTAGACGACTACAAAGTATGTCAAATGATAGGAACTGGAAGAGAAAAATCACAGCCAAATGACACTTAGTTGCCCGCTTACGACCATTTTTAATTTAATACGTTATGGACATAGTTTGCTCAAATTAATAGTGAATTCTCACTCTCTACATCGACAGCTATCGCAGATGGGTATTTAATGGACGTTGCGACAAGTGTTTTTCTGTCACTAGCATCGTAATTGGCTCGCTCTATTTTGGGGGTACTTCCGACTTGGCTCCAAAACATCACTCTGCAAAGAAAAGTGAAAACAGATTGTTTTTGCTCCCAAGATAATACTCGGTATATCAGTGTACTTTTAACATTTGTTTATCTCTTCAAATATTATAAACACATATTTATATTCTACATTGAATGTTGTTAGTATGTATGTATTAATTCACATCTGAACTCAACAATTATTCTCTTCCTTTCCATAATTACATTTTATCAATGTTGCAGCTTTAATTCGTGTTAGCATATTCTCTTCCATGTCACTGTATATTCAAAACAACATTTGTAAATCCATTGTATTCAAGCTAAATGTTATTTATTATGGGTTGTCCATTTGCATATAGATATATCATTGTGTTTCTAAAATTTATTGCTAAAGTAAGAGATTTGAATTAAATCGTTGCATTCAGTTGTATATATTATCGTGAAACGTTTTAAACATTTGTCAGTTTATGTTCTTTATTTAGTAATTATCATCAGCATCTGCATTATTATAATTATCACCCCCAGCATCAACACGAACATCATTAGTAGTAGAAATGAAATCTCCATCTATCTATCTATCTATCTATCTATCTATCTATCTATCTATCTATCTATCTATCTATCTATCTATCTATCTATCTATCTATCTATCTATCTATCTATCTATCTATCTATCTATCTACCTATCTATCTATCTATCTCTATCTTTTTATTTTTCTATCTGTCTATATATCTAACTATCTCTGTCTGTCTATCTATCTATCTATCTATCTATCTATCTATCTATCTATCTATCTACCTATCTATCTATCTCTCTATCATTATCATCAACAATACTACTCTAAATGGCCCATCTGATACTCACGAAGCAAGCGTATGACCTCCTTAAATAGTGTCTTTTTGTTTTGCCTTACCTCTTATATTTGAAGAAACACACCCCTTTACTTGTTTGAAGGTGTAATATGCTATTCATTTTGAGCGCTTTTATTGTTTGTTCAATCTAAATCATCTGATTTGCGTTGTGACAGGCATTAATGGCCAATTGTTTGCTAGCACCATTTAAGTTGTGACAGGCATTAATGGTCAAATGTTTGCTAGCACCATTTAAGTTTGAAATGGGGTTTGTCTGACACGTTTTTCATATTCTCATTAAATCTGTATTTTCACCGGCTTGCAAATTTACCTGGTTTAAGTATCCCCATACACTAGTATCCGTCTTTCACTCAAACGTCATTGATATCTCCGATGTCAAATTGCACGCCATTTTGTGTGGTAGTACACGGGGATTTAATTTCTTTTCTCTTGTTTTGATTATAATGGGGAAAGCCATAAATCTGTCGGACGCCTGATGTAAGTGGCAATTTTAAGCTCTATTGTTTTTCTTGTTTTGATTATAATGGGGAAAGCCATAAATCTGTCGGACGCCTGATGTAAGTGGCAATGTTAAGCTCTATTGTTTTTCTTTTCAATGTATGGGAAAGTCCACTGTCGCTTTGAGGGAAGTTACATGATTTTGAATTATATTAATTATATTGAAAAGGCCGTGCACCTGTTATGTTGTCTATGTTGTTGTCCTTAACAGGTACAGAGCCTTCGTGATTAAATTTGCAACCTCATAATTATGATTATAACCAACACCGCTCTCAAAGACCTCATAATTATGATTATAACCAACACCGCTCTCAAAGACCTCATACCACACACCGCATGCACGCTCACACATACACACACAGCAGCGAGACTTCCGAGATGAGGTCTTAAATGCCCAGATAGTTAGATGAGAGGGTACTACACAGACGACACAAGAGCAGTAAGAGAAGGATGGGGAAAAGGCATTTGGTCTTACAGCCATTATGGGAGACAATTTAGATATGGGCCGGAGTGGACTTATTATTGAACTAGAACCTAATTTTGATAGTACAATATGGATTCCAAAGGTGTCAGGTGTCAAATAAAAATGAAATGTGTAAAGCAAAGGCAACACTTTGGCTAATTTTAGGTAGATATATAAAATATTATTTTGTCAAGGATTATAGACTTGGACGTGTGCACTATGTTTCGAATACTCGTGTTTGAAACTTACTGTTATCTACTGTTATTACCCTGATTGTGTACGTGATATCTACTGTTATTACCCTGATTATGTACGTCTTATATACAGCGTTTATAATAAAACTACATTTTGCAATCCAGAAAAAATACCTTTTGTTTTACATTCATCTTCATCAATCCATCTATTTCCATCAAAAGTTCCACAACTAGCTTTGTTCTTTCCTTTCTGTGTGATAAGTCTTCTACACCGTTTTGAATTCCGAAAGTTCTAATTTAATATGACTGTCCTCAGTGAAAATATGTTTTCATTTGTACGACACATCCTGATTTCATCCCTGTACAATTGTTACCTGATCAACTATCCACATCTCACTTAGTATCCACATCTCAGTTTGTATCCACATCCCACTTTGTATCCACACCTTGCTTTTATCCATGTACACTTGTTACCTAATCAACTATCCATATCTCATTTAGTATCCACATCTCACGTTGTATCCATATCTCATTGCCTATCCACCTCTCGCTTTCATGTCTAAGGATTTAGGACAGCAGCGTGCCTCGAAAGATTATGCATTGTATTGGTATGCCTTCTTTTTGTCAAGCACTGTATTTCACAATGTTATAGTTTCGCACATTCATTCTTTCTTGTACCAAGAGAAGTTCCCATTTTGTTTATTTTTCTTCAGTAAATGTGTTTCAAAGTAACTCATAAATCTGTCTATCGGATTTGCTAGTACTTTACAGGTGATTAATAGTAACAGGATTGGACGATATCCCTTTTGTGTTAATCCCATTGATTCTGGATCTTCCATATTCAGATTTGATTTTCTTTCACCTTCCAGATCGGCACGATTTCCGGTGTGTCGAATTTATTTTTTGCTCAAAGCAAGTTTTCCATGCATGGGGTCAGACGTTTGAACTAGAATATGTGTACCTCGTCTTGATACATGTCTCTGTATTTTGATTTTTGCCCTGCTCTCACTTTTCTCTATGTTATTCTTGTAAATCTTTCCGTCTTATGGCGTTCCACCGTACAGTTTTTTTCCAGCTTTACGTAAATTTCGCAGAGTCCGTTTTACAATACTGTATTCTTTTAAAATGAATTGCTGACATCTTTGCTTTGCATATCTTAAGTCGGTGACGTAATCCTATAACTCTCTGTTAACTTTCTAAACATCTTTATCATTGGATATCTTTCCAATCTTTAGTGTGCCATCCTAATTCCGTGACTATCGATGTATATCGGTAGCAGTTACAGTAGTAGTAATAGTAGTGTTGGGGTACAGTAGTAGTAATAGTAGTGTTGGGGTACAGTAGTAGTAATAGTTGTAGTGGTGTTACAAGTAGTAGTAATAGTTGCAGCAAAAGCAGCAGCAGCAGCGGTAGTAGTAGTAATAGTAGTAGTAGTCGTTAACTGTTTATTGACAAGTATTTTCCGCAATATAAGATATATTTTCAAGTGTTTTAACACCGATAAGTATAATCCGATCACCACAATGACATCATGATTGGTGATCAGAAACTGGAAATAGTTAATAAATTCATGTACTTAGGAGGCATCGTGACAGACGAGGGATCAAAACCAGAAATATTGTCCAGGATTGCGCTGACAACAACAGCAATAGCAAGGCTGAAGACAGTTTAGAAAAACAGAAACATCTCAGTCAGCTCAAAGATCAGGCTGATGCGCTCCTTGGTTGTATCTGTGTTTTTATATGCCAGTGAGTCATGGACCCTCACAGTAGATCTTGAAAGGATGACACAAGCTTCTGAAATTAGGTGCTTTCCAAGGTTGCTTGGCATTTCGTATAGAGATCATGTCACGAATGAGGAAATGGGAAACAGAATTAGGCAAGCCAATGGGCCCTATAAAGAACTATTGGCCATTGTGAAAAGCGCAAAATGAAATGGTATGGGCATGTCACACGATAAACAGGGCTTGCCAAGATAGTCATGCAAGGTACTGATTAAGGAGGGCGAAGGAGAGGAAGACAGAGGAAAAGATGGGAGGATAACATCTCAGAGTGGACAGGATTGAAACTGAGCAATATATAATAAGTTTAGCAGAGAACAGAATGGAATGGAGGAAACTAGTTGTCAGGTCATGAATGGTGCCCCCCCCCCAACTGTTGACAAGACATAAGGGATAGATAGATATAGATACATAGAAAAATAGATAGAAATATAGATATTTAGTTAGTTAGTTAGATAGATAGGTAGATAGATAGATAGGTAGGTAGGTAAGTAGGTAGGTAATTAGGTAGATAGGAAAGATAGGTAGATAGATAGATGGATAGATAGAGAGAGAGAGAGAGATAGAGAGAGAGAGATAGATAGATAGATAGATAGATAGGTAGATAGATAGGTAGGTAGGTAGGTAATTAGGAAGATAGGAAAGATAGGTAGATAGATAGATAGATAGATAGATAGATAGATAGATAGATAGATCGATAGATAGATAGATAGATAGATAGATAGATAGATAGATAGATAGATAGATAGATAGATAGATAGATAGATAGATAGATAGATAGATAGATAGATAGATAGATAGATAGATAGATAGATAGATAGATAGATGTACAATCCGAGTATGAATATTGAAGGAAAAAACCGAAATAGAAATAAGCCTAATCTCATATACGTTATATTACATACGTACACAAAACAACTGGTAATCAAATTATTTTTATTTTGAATGTATTATTTTCTTATACTGGAGACAACTACTGCCACTTACCCATTTAGTTTGTCTAAAGTGATCGCCCTTGGTTCATCGAGATCTGTACTAATGAGAAGTTTATGTAAAAGGTTTGACATTGTTAAGAGACCGATTGTATTATTTCTGGCTTCAGTATAAAATATGAGTCTTGACACAGTATCAATAGCGATATCGTATGGTTCTGAATCTGAAAACAAAAATAATAAAACTTAATTAGTTTGAACAGAATACAAAATTGCATTTTTAAATTCATGTATGAACGTTTAGCGAGCATACATATTAAATGCCATTTGGACACAGTGAATGATAAGAGAACGTTTGGCACATAGTGAATGTTGAGAACATTTAGGAACAGTAAATATTTACTGGGAGTGTCATACTTACTCTTTCCCAAAAGGTACATCATTCTGAAGTCGGTGTGGTTGAGACGCGAGCTGCATATTTCACCACGCGCAATGTCTGTCCAGTAAACACGGTCTTCAACAGGGTCATAGTCTACACCCATTGGTTGTTGCATACTTGTCGTAGATATGTGACTGTAACTTCTCGTTTCAAGATCCATGTGAATAACAGACGCATTGTCAGTCACGAGAATAATCTCTTGAGGGATGACCTCTAATAAACGGAGAATGCCAAGAAATTATGCATTAATAGGTTAAAGTGTCACGCAATTTTAAAATACTAATTCACACAAAACATGGTTCTCCACTACATATAATAATTGTTCTTAAATGACGTATTTGACAATACATGCAGACAATCATATAACCATTAAATCTCAGTTAATTGTGAATTATTTCTCTGTTTCATGGTTACATCATTTACTATTAACAATGTCTTCTATCATTTATTTTAATATTTTCCAACCCGCAAACACACGTTTAATATTAAAATACAGAAACTGTTCATAACTTAAAATATCAAGAACTCTATTACTAACCTGAAGTATAGACAGCTTGGAAACCTTTGTCTGACGAGGATAACTCAATCTTAAATCGGATTGACATTGTATTTTGAGTTGATCTCTGCACTGGAGGTAATGTCGTACCGCAAAATCGTGACCCAAGAATAGGAGAACTTGTGGAATTTCCGTCCAACACCTGATATTAAAATAAAGAATAATTAAATAAACAACAGTACAAGGCATGGTGTGATTACTACATCTTATAGTATTTCTGTAAACAAACAAAACAATTACATAAGTTAGATGACAAGAATAGATTACCTAAACAATGTGGAAGATTAAAGTTTTTTCATTATATTTTACAAGTACTTATGTTTATAGCTTAGTAATATAAATCAGTGTCACCACTCTACTATGGGGTGACTTTGTAATAATGAATCCTATCAATATTAGCATTTAGTTATGATACAAAACGTCTACATGTGCCGATGCAGAGTATGGCCCACTCGAATATCGGCATTACAGTTGCATATATAATTATGCATATATGCAACTGTAATGCCGATATTCGAGTGTGCCGACGTCAATTCGACTCACCCCCCCCCCCCAACTCAGTTATTAAAACCGAGAAATATATTTTATTGTCACGGAAAGAGGGAGGGGTATGAGGGGGTAATCTGAAAATTTATTTTTCTCCCTGTGATTGTCTCCTCTTGCCCCATGTGCGACCCAACCGACGGTCGCGCGGGGTCATCTGACAGGTTAATTAAATGCGCTGACAGCAAGTTCTTTCCCAAATTGCTGTCGGGGCTTTTGCTTAGTCTGTTTACATTTTTTTCAATGTATTAATGGGCCAGTGGGTGATGTCCATACAATAGTCAGTATGTTTGCGAGCGTGATTACCAAATTTGTATTTTAGCATTTTAGATTGATTTAATTGTTTATACATATGTATTAGAGCAGTCAATTAAATTAGCAGTAGGTAGTTGAGATATTAATCTTTAAATATTATTTTTAAAAAAATGTATTCTAGTCAGGGACTATTTTTGCGAAGACACCTTAATGCGAATGCACCGACAAGTCAGGAGATTTTGTTAGCTTCTATAAAAGAAGTGTGCTGGCACGTTTAGAGGAGGAGTATGAATTTGTGGGTTGACTGCAGGAGCGACGCTGTTCAGTGCAGATCTGGATCCACCATGGGACTTTATTTTCCGAGTTTCTCATAACTCGGAATCTATTTGTGAATGTTCGCCGTCCATGTGGCCAAGACAGCAGTGTATCCGAATATCATTCTCCTCGTTTACCTGGGTCTTCCATGGTAGTAGTCCTTTATCTTCTACCTGGTCATGTGAGCGGGGCAGCACCTTGGCAGTTGTGATATTACAGTGTGGCTGTAGATGTCAAACTGCGTTAGGAGAGGACATTCATCCCATATACTCCGGACTTCGTCATCATATTTTTCTCTCCGCTCTTTTCAGGGCAGGAGGGGCCTTTTCTTTGTTGTTCAGCAAGGAAGGCAACTTTTCGAGGCCCGGCAAAGCTTCAGTGTCGACTCGAAAGCGCAACTAAATGTACCACGTACATTGTTAACTGGCGGGACCAAATGTCACCATGAGTTTTTCTTCGCCAGCCTGTTGGCAAGTGTTACTACGTTTATTTTTTTTTCTTCACGCAGACGTGCGTTCTTTTCTTTTATATCTGACATTAGTAAATAGGTTAAAATAATTCAGGGTGCATTCGCTTAGGTAGGTTAGTATAGTTATTAAATTATTAAGTTTATGAACATTTAGCCTTAACTTGGACACATTAACATTGATATTCTGGGCTTCGTACCCTTAACATTTTTTATAACATTTAATTATATTAAACCATTATTTACGGATAATTTGCGGGTTTTTTCCCCCGCCGTTGTAATTAATCTTTATAATTTGTGCTGGGTTTTTGCTTACAGATTTGTAGTAATATTCCTAGTTTTGTGTTTAATAAGGTAATGCGGTATTCACCGCTGATGTAATTCGTTGTTAATCATTATATTGGTTAATTTTAACCAGATAATTACGTCAGTGATTTTTATCTGGCAATTGCTATTGTGGTTGTCATCACACGTCATGCTGATTCATTATTTTTAAATTTTATTTCACTTATCATATTCATTGCTCTTTCTTTCTTTCTTTTCCCCTATCCCATGAATGTTGCTGAGTGGAAGTTTTCTGAGAGTTAACCCCCAATTTATTAGAATAAACTTCTTCTTTTTTTCACTCTTCATCAAGAGTTGGGTTTTTCTCTCTCTCTGTGGTGCAAGTGCGTTGGTACGGTTGTTTGTTTGTTCATTTTGTTCGTCCCTCACAATACATTCATCTCGCATTCATACATACACGCTGGTTTTCACACTTTACCCCACATGCAAAATAAATATATTTCCCCACAAGACCAACGTGGTATTTGCATGTGAGAATGATTATATAACACCTTAAGTCATTCGGTGTGATCCAGCAAGTCGCGGTATCTGACCTGACCCCCCCCCCCTTTGACCGAGAAGGGGAGAAAGAGGCCAGCGACAGTCAGACAACAACAACAACGGCGACCCGCGACATTTATACAACAGACACATAAATAGTTGTAGAGATGAACAGAGAACAAGACATAATCATGGGACTATCACAACAAGCTACAATAAAGTATAAACAAGAATTTATGTTTCATTAACAGAAATGCAAGCCTGAATAATTAATTTTAAAAAATAATAAAAGAAAAGTTTAACAATTTTTAAAGAATTAGCAGTATACATTATGTCCTAGTTTCTCATCATACATCAATTTTTTAAAATAAAAGTCTGATTAAGTTCAAGGTGAACTGTAGTCATTGTCACAATCGGGATTTAACTTCAGTTTCAATATGCTGGCCCGAGGTATGTCACGCTGAGAGATGCTCCGTAAGTACCCGAAGCCCTCATTGTAGATTTCAAAATAAGAACGAAAATGAACTAACAATGAGACAAACAGAAAAACCATGAAACAGAAGTAATTACAGAGACTATGCATACTGCAATTTGTATGATTAAAAGGAGAGTGTTTGTCCATTAGAAAATCCATTACTCAGCATAAGTATTTTATGACATGTGCATATCTAAAATGACATTTCAAATTTTAATTACCTTTCCATTCTTTGTGGGCTAAAATGTCTAGTTCTTAAGACACAATCGACAAACCAATCGTATACACTATCATAGACAAAGGCACAGCTTGGTTTATTTTTCTCGAAGTGTCCTTCTGTATTGAAAGTGAATAGAAGGTTATATAGACACTAGCTTCAGGCGCCCTAACAACACTTGTTGTGGTTGACGCTTGTTGTCAATTATTGCACTTATCATTGTGACCTAGTCAGAAGTATAATGCATGCACTGCATGCTGTCATCTTCCCAACATGCCAGAGCAATATGTAATTTATTTCACTCCTGGAGTGGCTCTGGACAAGCTGTTAGATGAGCAGGATCTGAACCTAAACATTTAGGATCTCTAAAGGTCATGTTGTTTCATGCCCTCAGCAGTGTGATGTGTAGTACTGTCACAATCTGCTTATTGATTGTAGTGAAATGTTATATTCAAGCGAGGCACTACTCGTGTTTTCTATACAGAACACGTATTTCAGCCTTAGTAGTGGTGCATCTCCTTCTTGGCAGTGGCAGACGTCTGTAACTACATAAAAGGACTATTATTAGTTGATAATGTCGAGAGATCGATATTGTTCATCCATATTTTTCACAAAGTACGATATTCTGCATTAAAATGTTCCAAGAGTTGTAATTGAAGTCAAGAGTAAGAAGTCTTAGGGCTGCATTAAAATGTTCCAGGAGTTGTAATTGAAGTCAAGAGTAAGAAGTCTTAGGGCTGCATTAAAATGTTCCAGGAGTTGTAATTGAAGTCAAGAGTAAGAAGTCTTAGGGCTGCATTAAAATGTTCCAGGAGTTGTAATTGAAGTCAAGAGTAAGAAGTCTTAGGGCTGCATTAAAATGTTGTAATTGAAGTCAAGAGTAAGAAGTCTTAGGGCTGCATTAAAATGTTGTAATTGAAGTCAAGAGTAAGAAGTCTTAGGGCTGCATTAAAATGTTGTAATTGAAGTCAAGAGTAAGAAGTCTTAGGGCTGCATTAAAATGTTCCAGGAGTTGTAATTGAAGTCAAGAGTAAGAAGTCTTAGGGCTGCATTAAAATGTTCCAGGAGTTGTAATTGAAGTTAAGAGTAAGAAGTCTTAGGGCTGCATTAAAATGTTCCAGGAGTTGTAATTGAAGTCAATAGTAAGAAGTCTTAGGGCTGCATTAAAATGAAAGTGTGTCCGTATGGCGCTTGTGTTAGATAAGTCATCAATTAAAATAAGTTTTGTGTTTTATCAGTACCAAATGCGAGAGTGGAATTATTTCATTTTAATAAATATTTATTTTGTTTCCTTTACTTTTATACACTTATTCAACTAGTGGAATGTGCTTGCGCATGTCTAGGTATTGGACACAGTAAATTTATTTAAACTCTGTTGTACTCTCCTTTCAGTGTCATTCGTGTACCTCAGATGCCATGTGTAACGCGGAAAATGCAAACACAATACATTAAATTAATTAAATGTATTTCTCTAAATTTTCGTAAATTTAAAATTTTTTCTTATGACAAAAATTAACTGAATTTTTGCCATGAAAGCCAGATAAGCCATTTAAGCAACCGTCTTTGGTCCAGCCAAGAACAAAGGAACAAAATAGGTTTGAAGTTGGTTAGCAAAGGGCCGACATAAACAGGGTGCGAGAGGGGGGACACTCAACGCGAGTAGCCAAGTTACGTAATCAATCTCACATCACCAGGCGGACAATGACGACCAGCCCATCGCGGTTGTCATCTGTAAGGACCAAAACTTCCATAGGAATGCCGTCTATAGTGCACGACCTCTGGGTCGTGACTATTGCACAAAAGGGAGAATAAAGGAGTAAATTTTGCCTGAGGGTTAAATGTCAGCGCGATGCCCGATGCAAAACGCAGAACACATAAATACCCGACTCAGCCCAAAATAATTATTCTGGAAAACAATTCAGTTTCCCGTGCTAGACTTCCCACAGAGAGTGAGACGAGAAATAGGCATGCCTGAATGGTAAAATTCTATCTTTGTAAATAATGATTTTTTGTTGAAGATAATTATTACAATTTTACTACATTTCATTTTTATTCTTGTGTCTTAAATTTGACTTGTAATTGTAATGTCATTCTTGGTATAAAAAAAGATTCAAACAAACAAATATGTAAAGGAATTTAATATGAGGACCAGGAATGAAATTACAGATTTTTAGTTAAAATGACACGAGCTGATGCACACACAAATCTTTATTGTTTTATCAGTCTCGGAAGTCAAAAGTCAAGAGTCAACGCTAACCAGGAGAGGTGAAGTTACTTGGAAACTCCATCTACCACGTTGCTCAACTTTAATTGGGACTTAGAGATCTCGGCAGTTTACCTTGGTCTGAAGTCTAGTGTCACTTGGTATTTTCAACTACTGCATAGAAATCCTAGGCGTCGGGGAGACAATAGATGTATAGCGAGTAGGAATTCGTCTGAAGCCAGGACCACTTGACCACTTGAGACAGAACGCATACTGTGTTTCGCGTGATGCAAATTAGAGAATTTGTGATAGTGCTATTGGGAGATAGGTGCTAAATTACGGACTCACTGTGATAAGGTTCTATAAGTGAAGGCTGACGAATGGACGACCAATAACAAGAAGTGACTAAAGTATTGAGAACTGAAATAACGTTGATTATCTACATCAGTGTAAAAGTGTTAAGTGTGTTGTGAAACATTCTTCGTTGATTACAATAACTGTGAATGTGTTAAGAACAGTACCTGAGTTAATCAGAATTCTAAAGGAACTGAACTTGTGTGAACATTTTAGCAGAGCGCCGAATAAAGACACTGTTCCAGACTTGATGCAGACGACCAGCATTGCAAGCTGCCAGGACAGAGAATTACACTTGGAAAACCAGGTGATTTCGTGTCATACTTATTGTACATTCTGTAATCTGTTCTGTGATTTAATGTAAACTTCCTTTTCTAGTCTAATAATTCTTTATACGTTTCATTCTTAAACTAGAAGGTATTGATGACTATTTTTACCTAATAATTGGTTAAGAAATATTGTGATTATTCTTTTAAGACTGTAGTCCTATTAATTGTTAAGGGACTAATTGATGAAAAATATTCTTTTCTAATTAAGTTTAGTGATAGACTTGAGAGATCTGCGAATCTCTGATACTGCCTTGAGTGTAAATTAAGTGTTATTCATCATAATTGATCTATTGTTATTCTTTTAATAAATTCTTGTTATTTTAACTTACTCACTCTTGTCACATGACAGAGGCAAATGTGTTAGAGGGTGACGTGGGGGCTCGTAAATGACGTAATACATTATGACAAAAGACAGTCTAGAGACACATTTCTTAGAGTAAGTCCGTCATCTAATTGGGGAGATAATTGTGAGGGCCCGATAACGACTTTGAGTCTGACAGGAATAGTTCAGCTAAGGCCGGTTATTTGGACGAGTAACACCTGGAGTAAAAGACGTAATTAGTGACGTACCCCAGGGCTTGACTTAGTCACTCCCAGACTGCAGAAAGACGAAGATCCTGTCGTGGACTTAGTGTATGATTGCAGGAGGAATTGAATGTGGACAGATAATTATTTAAAATTATGAATGTATCATACACTGAGTAATCATCGACACTAGTACCATTCACACCATGCATATAACAACTTACTGAAAAAAGAAAATGGCATACACCGAATAAAAACCATGACACATAATATCTCACTGAAAAAACAAAATGACATACACCAAATAAAAACCATGACACATAATATCTCACTGAATAAACGATGTGCTACAAGATCTTACTGAATAATAAATATGACACACAACATTTCACCTCAACAAAGTCGGTTATACAGTTAATTCCAGAAGCCGTATAAAATCTTATGAAGTTGAGAGTGACGCGATACCCCTGTGGTTGGGTGATGACGTAGATACATTCCTGACCACTTAGGTGTTTGTTCACAGTTGTTGAAGGGAAGGAAATTGTAGACTGTCGTGCAGTAAACACTGAAGCACATGTGAGATAAAGAACAACATAGAACATAATTTCTAAGAGATCATCACATTTAACTACAACACTAAGTGAAACGTTCAATGGAAATTGTGTTTTTCTATTTCAGTTATAACAAAACAGCTTCTACCACTTCTACTTCTATTTAGTTAACCCATGCAAAGTAATCAAAAAGTTAGACTGGATATGGGTTGAAACTGAAATGGTTATGATTCTATCTTTTGCACTTAGGATTATAAGTGATAGCAATGCCACGTAGTTAATGAAAATGATGATTATTATTAATTATTTTATAACAATTTACAAGTGATGAGAATCTTAATTTATTTTATTAAAGATCTTACAGCAGCCACCACTCTTCTCTCTCGCTTGGCAGATATTTTGGCACTATAAACGTTTTCTCTGTTCCACAACATAAAACAATATTTACAGTCACAAAATGTTTCCTTAAATCTTCTTGCTGAAGGAGAAGACAAATCCGACTTTTAATCTATATTTAGTGAGCCCACATTCACCCAATTTTTTTTCTCCAACATAAGGTTATCAGTAAGTGTAAGAAAGTTAATCAATTTAAAAATAAGTATATTAAATAAAATACAATGAAGTAGATTACCTGACATCAATATTTCCATGAACCCACATTCAGATAAATTTATAATTATACATCTATTATATATACAGTTAAAAATATGTCAAACCAAATCACAGGTTCGTTCTATCAGAGAAATAGAAATGGAATTATTGAGATAGTTGATTATAGTCTTTCACATAACCTGGATTGTGTGCTGCTTCAACAGTCTTTCCCTTGCTTTTGCAACAATGTCAAAATGTTACAATGTTCCATCAACACCTTCTTTCCACACATGTGGAAAACACTGATGTTCTATTTTCCTCTCAAAACCAACTTTAGCACTATCTTTGCCATGTCCGTTCCTTCAAGCAGAACATTATTACAGTAATTCTGGTAACTTCACTGTACTAGAATGTTTTTCCAATATACTCAGCATATTTTGCCACAATACATCAAAAGTGTACAGCATACTCCCTTATGCTTACACATTAGGCAACAGACATTTTCCACATCTTACTCGTCATTCAGGTTTATAACCAGTGCACACGTAAAAGGTAACTGGAAACTGGAAAGTGGAAAGGCTACTTGCTCACTGCAAAATATAATTAAGTAGCAAACTTAAGTTTCCCGTTATCACAATATAACTCATTATATCTTACATTCTAACCTCAACTTACAATTTCCTGAAACAGTAATTATTAGCCTGATACTTGCTAATAGTAAAATAAATACAGAATATCCAAGCAATGTCAAGTGTCAACACACTAATGCGAACAGACTAGTTCAAACATTTGTAGGAAGAAAAGGCAACTCACTTAGTACAATCTCTACACAAGTATAACAATTCAATAGCAAATTTACATGAAATATTTGTTAATTCCATTCTCTCTCAAACAGTCAGTTTAACTCATGACCAAGCTAATGGCCACATTTCAAGACCGGACTTTCTTCTTGCCACTTTACATTCAAAGTGATTAGTCAGTAAGTGAACTCTTTAATCTCATCCCATTGGCCGGTCTCGTTCCCATAAATCATAGCAATTACTAACAACAATTAAATAAATAATAATTGGATAATAAAACTACTCACTAGTTTGCATTACATCAGCAAATCTATAATATTCTTGCCTCAAGTGTTTACTTCAGTTCAGAGACTTTCAAACATACCACCGTAAGAAGTGCCCAAGATCAGGTTACTCTGACAATTTAGAAATTTATTAACAATTAAATTTTAAAATAGGGAAAGACAACTTTATTCTGTCACAGAATCTGTAGATAAAATAAAAAATATATGAATTCTCCATTTACTACTGCTAAGATTGTCAGAGAAAAGATGAATCTACAAATGGCTTGCAACTTGACTTAGGGACAATGAATACTGGTTCATTGCAGAAAGAATAACTGTATCAGAAATATTTCAACATCAAGAAAGTTTTCATGAAAGTACAGATCACAATTAGACGATCACACAGCTCGAAAAAGGAGAGATATTGAAATCAGAAAAATCAAAACACGGTGTTATATGCCCTGCGGAATACACCTTTGATAAGTGTATTGGCACTGATGTAAGCAGTTATGCGATGCATAGACCAACTATCGCAGAGAGACAAAGACACCTACAAGAAGACAAAGACACCTACAAGAAGACAAAGACACCTACAAGAAGACAAAGAGACCTGCAAGAAGACAAAGAGACCTGCAAGAAGACAAAGAGACCTGCAAGAAGACAAAGACACCTATAAGAAGACAAAGAGACCTGTAAGACAACAAAGAGACCTGCAAGAAGACGGACAACAAGACCTGAAAGAAGACAGTGATCTAGGCGTCATCAAACATCCAAAAACTCATCCTAAGATAAAATCTCCGACAAGCCAGTGAAACATCAACGTGACACACACACACGTGTTTAGAGAAAGTGTGCTAAATGTAGAAACGAAGATGTGACACATTCTGCACCAGAAACGAATTACAACAAGGATAAAATCATGAAGTTCTTAATCACAAATTCATATTCTGCAAGAAGAATGAGGAAAGAATATACCATATTTTTCCCGCTTGCGTACATTTAGCTGAAACAGATTTATTCAGAATTTTTTAATTAAGTGACCAAATTATGTTTGGAAATTACAGATTCAAAGTACCAGAAAGACCATGAATGCACTATCCAGACGACAAAGAAACAATAGTAAAAATACTCTCGAACTTGAAATAAGAACCAATCGCATAATGTATATGATTCATTAAGACAAACATAACAGGGACTACCATCGATGTTGTATTAAGGGTCAGAAACATCGCAACAACAGCGAGGGAACGGATTGAAGCATACATGAATTTCAGACTTGAAATCGGGAGACTATGGGAAAGAAAAGCGGAAATAACAGAAACACTTAGGAACATAATATGAGCTAACTTGAGCTAAGAGATTATGGGAAAAACAGCCAGAAAACCTTAGACCTGTCCCTCTAATAAAAACGGCATTCCTCGGAAGTGCCCATACCTTTCTGTATCTGCAAGATTCGAGTAGGAGTTAGTTACCAAAATTAACAATCGACATTCTGAAATAGAAGGCAAATCATGAAAAGAAATATTAATCTTAATGATCTCACTAGTTTATCATCTATATCTGCATCAGCATCAACAACATTTATCATTCTTCTTGTTGTTTGTGGTAGTAGTAGCAGTAATATTTGATTTTGTCACTTAAAATATGCGAACACCCAAAATTAAATTAGAAATATGTACAGTACTATCGAATAAATATATGTGAACTGTGCAGTTATAAATGTTCTGATTTGTCCAGATTCACGAATTACAGTGCAACGACTAAACAATGAATTAAACTTCTTTGTTTCTTCAATGTAGTATAATAAATTTAATAAAAGTATTTACAAGTAGAAATCATTTTAGAAAATAATATAATCTGTTGACACAAATACTAGCTAATTAGTAAATCGTATTTTCAAATACAAAAGTATCACATTTCTTCATTAATTTAATTGCTTAATAATATATTAAGAATATACAAGTTCATATAAGTATTTATTGTGTACACCTTGCTTACCAACACCGTACAGAGCTCTAAAACCCCTGTAGGATGAATCGATGTTCGTCCTGAAACGGATTCTCATTATATTTTGGGTGGATGACAAACTCGGAGGGATGCTGGAACCACAGAATCGATTGTCAATCAATGGAGATGTGGAAGATCCACCGTCCCTTACCTTTTGGAAATAGAAGAAAATTGAAAGTAAAAATCTTAATTGCAATGAATTATATGAATTTTATGACTGGTGTGGTCTTACATAAACAACAGACGCATGTGTTTATCAGGTTTGTATGTTATCACATTACTTGGTCATCAGTTAATACAGCAAAGGAGAAATATAATAAATAATGGGTATAGTTTCTTGAACTCTTATACTAAATTGTTGTTTGAAAGACAATTCTAATTATTTTTATTCATATATTTCAATATCATGATCAGCCATCAGTCTGTAGTCTGTTTGCGTAAGTATTATTTTTGCATTTATCCTTATTAAGTGCATTACAGTTACGCGTGTATTTACTTTCGAATTATGAATCATTTAAGAGAGTTAGTGACATTGTGCATGAATACTTAGAGCGGAGTGGCATGTGAGGGACGAAGAGAAAGACAGAACAAAACAGAGAACAAATGAGAAAGAACGATATTAATCAAACAAATAAACGAGAAGAGGAAATTTGCTGCTAGATTCAGAGAGGAGACGAAGTAATAGATACAGAGATAAGGAGACAATGTAATAGAGTTCCGCCCATGATAAGGCATACTTGGGATCGAATCTTCGGTGCTAAAGTCTACCTCATTCTACCTTAATCTACCTCATTCACGCTAGACCAAGCCATCAGAGTGGTCGCATTCGTGAATGCCAGAATAGAGGGATCTAGCATGCTCCAGTAAATGCTAACATATTTATGTTGACATCATGAGAGTATTTGAAATGTTTTATTAACTAGAATGTTAGATATTTTATTTCCCAATCTTGATTACTTGTATGCATGAATTCTAATGTAAATTTATTTATAGAGGTGCATTGTGTGGCTTATCGATGGTTTACTCTAAATGTATATTTCTTTACAGATGTGTATTGTGTGGCCTAGCGATGGTTTACTGTAAATGTATATTTCTTTACAGATGTGTATTGTGTGGCCTAGCGATGGTTTACTGTAAATATATGATGATGAAATTGTAGCGTGCATGGGTTGTGAGGCACCATTTCTTATACATTGTAAAGTCTTTTGGCACTAGATCGAACTAAATTGTAACTAAATAATTATTATCTTGTATTACAAATGTTCATAGTGATGGAAATTCATTTTGGGAATTGTACATAACGTGTTTGCTAAAGTTGTTGATCTGGAGTAGTGCTATTGTTGCCACATATCTTATAGTTGTCACAATGATGATGACAGTTACAAAGGAAAAAATATCTCGTTATTCAACTGGGTTCTTCTATTGTCGACTTGATCAGAATCTGGTTTATGATGTACAGTCTGTGAACCTAGAGAAAAGATCTTACCCGCCAAAGGAGACCGTGAGAACATAGATTCCAACACCACATATCGACTGTTCATTGCTACTGGGGACGTGAGTTAAATATTCAACCCTTGTGTACTGACAAGGACTGCTGGGGACGTGAGTTAAATATTCAACCCTTGTGTACTGACAAGGACTGCTGGGGACGTGAGTTAAATATTCAACCCTTGTGTACTGACAAGGACTGCTGGGGATGTGAGTTAAATATTCAACCCTTGTGTACTGACAAGGACCGCTGGGGATGTGAGTTAAATATTCAACCAGTGTGTACTGACAAGGACTGCTGGGGACGTGAGTTAAATATTCAACCATTGTGTACTGACAAGGACAGATGGGGGACAGTAAAACGCACTCAGTCGTATTTATTTGTGTCTTGAAATTATTTTCTTGATATTGTTCCGATTTTCAAATGTTTGTTATCTTCATTCCACATCTTAAATAATTCTTTGGAATGATTGCAATTGTTAATTGGGATCAGCTGGGGGGGGGGGGTCGAGTAGTATATATGGATGTAAGATTGTTAATTAAGTAGGAGGGTGAGATAAAGTCACTGATCCGAGAAGGCAACGTCACCTAATTTATTTGTTGATATAGTGAATGTTAAGTGTCCCATAAAAAGTAAGCGGTAGGATTGTATATAATTAATGGAAGATAAGTTAGGCAATGATCTGTTATCAGTATTAAAACTAAAATTCAAACTTAATAATTTGGATAATTAATGCTATAATAGGATAATTAAAATAGTCCCAATCGTATATTGAACGAACGGCTATGTCCTCCTACCCAGGCAAATTTTAATGTCGTCTTACAGTGAACAAAAGGTCGCGTACTCTTACACTAACAAACTTTAATGTCATCTTACAATAAGGACAAGAGCATGTCTTTATCGCGTTGCAACTTGGAGTTAATTTCAAATATTATTACTAAGTGTATAACACATTAATAAAGTACTGATGCAAGACATAAAAAAATTAATATGTATTAATTATCAATTGCTGTTGTTCAGATAATTTTGGAAACACCACACTCATAGAAACACAGATGCACAGTTATATTATGGAATGAACCTCAGCGTTCTCCGGACCATGTCATCTCCTTCAAGTCAACATGATTACAGTGATTCTGGTAATCTCAATGTGCTAGAGGTCTCCAGGTGTATCCAGCATATACAGCAGTGTATAGTGTACTCCCTTATGCTTACACACACCACAGCATATGTTTTCCACACCTTCCCCATCATTCAGGTTTATAACAGGTGAACATATAAAAGTAACTAGAAACTTGAAAGTGCAAATGAAATTCAAAAGGTGAAACTCAAAATGCCACTTGATCACTGCAAAATATAATTAAGGAGCAAACCTAAGTTTCCTGTTCATCACAATATAACTCCATTTTCAACTTAATTTCCTGCAACAGTATTTATCAGCCCGCTACACATGTACAACATAATAATTAGAGCATATCAAAACAATATTGAGTGTTAGCATACTACATGTGTGCAGCTTAGCTCAAATATTTGTAGAAATAATAGTCAACTCACATAGTACATCTCTACATAAACAAGTATAACACATCAATAGAAAAATACATACATGAAATATTTCTCTCTCAATCAGTCAGTTTAACTCTCCACCAAGCTATTGGCTGTCTTTCAAAGCCGGACTTCTCCTTTCTCATCCAAATTCAAAGTAATCAGAGAGTAGAATTTTCTACAGCAAGTGAACTCTTTAATCTCAGCCTATTGGCTGGTCTCGTTCTCATAAATCATAATCTTGGGACAATAGAAAACTACTCACTCGGTTTGCATTACGTCAGAAATCTAGAATATTCTTGCCATATGTGTCACTTTCGAAAATAATGCCACAAGGAGTGCCCAAGGTCGAGTTACTCTGACAATTTAGCAATTTATATAACAATTTAAATTTATAAAGAGGAGGCGGCAACTTTACTCTGTCACACATATTATCATACAATTCTTAGTTATTAAGCTTGTAATTGGAAATTACGATTTATTTTCTTAGAATGCGTTTAGAATTTAGCATTTTGATAAATTAGTCACTAATTTTGAGTAATGCATTGTGCACAGCAATTCGTACAAGTTTTCTGAATGCCCGCTGGAACTGGAAATGTCAGGCTATCTATCTATATATATCCCTTAATCTTGCCGACCGTTGGGGCACCACTGGTGACCTGACAAACTGCTTCCTCCATTCCATTCTGTTCTCTGATAATTAAAACTTACTGCATCGCTCAGGTAGAGTCCTTGAACTATGAATAGTCTTTAAATTGGAACTGAGGACAGAAGTAATATTTCTAATTGGAAATGTAAATGGAAACTACAACAACACCAGCACTAATGCATACAACAACGGTCTGAGTGACAACATTCAAAATTGTTCATAGAAGAACAAGCCTGAAAAAAGATATATCCTTTGTTCCGGTTAGAGTTCTAATTATAATTCAGTCATTAATATGATTCTAGAAAGTGGACCATTCAAATTAATATTGTCTGTGATTGGATACAAAAATACTTCGGTAAAATACATATTTGCATAATTCCCAGACCAACAGAATAGCGACCAGTACCACAAGGTGTTGTCTTGAATGTGGGGAACGCTTCCGGCTTCCGCCGCTTTCGCGTTTGGAGAGGGAGGGGGTGCCTTTCTGCTGCTGCGTGTGCCCGTTGAGAAAACATGTCTGGCCGGCAAAGGCGGACTCCAAACCCGGTGATCCGTGGGTTGAAGTCGATGTTGTTGTTCCTGGCGGTGGCGTTGATGTTGTTGCCGTTTCTGGTGTTGTGGTGAGGGGGTGTGTGTCACACCAGATCTATACCCAGTGTGTACATGTGCCCGGGTTGTTCGACTTCCCGACCTCCTCACTGGTGGCGTCGTTGTTGTTGTTGTCGTGGCTGTCCCCGGTGTCCGTTGGGATGCCTGAAGGTGGGCGCTGGCGGCCAGTACAGATGGTCGAGTAGCAGTTGGATTAAATCGGCCATTGGATGGTTAAAATAACCCCAAGAGGGGTACTGTTGTTCCTGGTACAGCCAGTGTTGTTGTTGTTGTTGTTGCTGTCCGCGATGTTGTTGCGGTTGTTGTTGAGGGCGCTGTTGTTGCCTCCGAATATGTGGTGGCGGGCGCCGTCTTTTTTTTCTTTTCGCCCTGTTCTGGTGTTGTTGTTGGTGTGGGCTGGCATTCTGATGTTGTTGCTGCTGTTGTTGTCGTTGTCGCCGATGTTGGTGGTCGAGGCGGCGACGCTGGTATAGGTGAGAGGGGTACGGCCTCGAGCTCCCTTGAAACCTGGTCCAGTATGGTATCAAATTCATTCGGTTGTTGATGTTCTTTCGTTCGTACGTTTGTTGTTTGGATTTCTTTTTCATTCGTCTCAGTGTTATTTGTCTGAGTATTTCCGGCTTTAAGATGTATTTTTTTTCCTTCTTTGCCTCTGTTTGTATTTTTTCCCCTCAGTTGTAAATGGTGATACAGGGAAATGTGTTATATACATTATCGGTTTTCCTTTTCTCTGTTGCAAGTATGTACATTATGAAATTTCTCTTTTTATATTAGCAAGATTAAATAATTACACACACACACACACACACATACACACACACACACCACACACACACATATAGATAGACAGACAGACAGATGGATGGATGGATGGTTGAATGGATGGATGGATGGATAGATAGATAGATAGATAGACAGACAGACCAGATATACAGACAGACAGACAGACAAATAGAGACAGACAAAGAGAGACAGACAGATACGCAGGGTCAGATTAAAAAAAGATAAATTATACATAGTGAGGGGAGAGATAGTGACAGTTAAAGACACACATGTAATAGGAGTGTTATATTGCAATAAAGAGACGTGGGTAAGACACTAATGTTTACGTAAACCTTGTCATACCTCTAAAAAGTCAATTGTGCAGTTGACTGAATATAGCACTTGAAACTCTGTAAATATAAGAGCAACGAAGTATCCACTTGACAGACTGATGACGTAAGTACAATCCATATTATTTGGATAGCTGTAAGGATATGACGGTGATGTCAAAACACCGGAAGATGTAAACTGACCTCCACAATCTGTGAAACGAAACATCATAAAATGAAAAACGACGGTTAAGGTTATCAAAAGCCCGAATCTTGACAAAGTTGTCTGTCATACGTTAAGGTATACTCATTCTCCTAACAAGTTAAACACGCAAAACTCATTAGAATTATATGTGCAAATATGAACGAACTTGAGTTCTCATATCCAATGTATTCTTAATGTATAGATATCCAGATGTAGACGTAATATGCAGACAAACCCATTTTGCTATAGATGGGTGTGACAGACTTCTGAACAGAATTCTTGTCATGAACTTATGATCCACATCCGAAACTCGAATATCATATTCGAATTGAATTCCTTTGTTTGAACCCTGCCGTCATGCACCGCATGAGGAAAAAACAATAGTGAGTTCATCCCTTGTTATGTAATTTTAGACAACAGTTGAGAAAGTTCTAGTCACGTGATACATTCATGCACTACAATAAATACTCCTGACGCGATAATATTCTTTACTCACCACCCCAGACCGGCAGATATACACGCGAGCACCTTGCTTAGTCGCCGAAATCTTGCTGAGTCAGAAGGAACATAGGAACCCGAGTCTTGTACAGTAAAGTCTACTTTAAGAAGATCAGGTTTTGGGTTCTTCTTCTTCTCTGCCTTATAATACGTTTACGTATTGTTTGGATGCCTGATTGGTGAACGACGTACAATTCCGTGTCTCCATCGTTGTCGACGCTATGCTATGACGGTTCGTCAGTGTGACAAGTCGGGAGACGACCAGGTTGCTGTAAACTACGACCGTACTATGCAAGCATCGCTTGATACGTGGAAGGATCGAACTATCTTTAGACCACGTGTGCATCAAGATTATTGAGAAAGATTAGTAACTAAGACCGAATTCTGAATCAATCGAAAGTGCTGGCAAAAATAAACTCTAAAACAATAATAGTCAGCGAACCGAAACTTTGCCTTAGTTTAGATCTGAAGCTGTGTCTTCGTAATTGATTGTTATTGTTAAATATTAACTATTAAATTCTTTATTTGTTAATACCTCTTTCGTAGTGAATTTTTATGCATATAGACCTAATTCGTGGTTTGGATGGGGGATCGACTGAACTAAATGAACCTTTGAATGCATATGGATTTAAGAGAGTGTTAACGGTTTCAAAACCGGCTATTGTACACAAGTTGTCTGTTCGTGAATCTGTTTGTCTGTACTACAAAGGCGCATTTTCATATGAGGCGAAAGATAATTTGAGCAACCAGTCTATTTAGGGAAAGGGGAGAAATTAATTTATCTAATTAAATTAAAGTTTCTGTAAAATTCCTAAGCACGGTCTTTAAATAAATACTGGACATGTAACAATGGGTATAAAGGAGACTAATTGTAACTTTGTGTAGAAGAAAATATTCCTCAACATGTTATAATAAATATAAACTCTTTATACCTATCTGTAAGCCTATGACGATGGTATAATGCTAGCCCCATGCTCCCCCTCATCATTTAATAATTACACCCCAAATCCCCGACTCTAACAGGTCAGCCACCGCCTGGGGGAGATCTCTTCCTATGCCATTCTAAGTCTCGTATGGCTCGGGTCCCCACTCCACTCTTTCTAACTAGGCAAAGGGAGTAGGAAGATTATAGGTAATACTAAGCTATTGAAGGACAAACAAGCCAAGTGATCTTCACACACGAAGCAGAGAAAACAGAGCGTAATAACCTAATAGCTCAAAATTATTATTTTAATTAAATATGATAAGTGCACAAATAGTATAAAACAAATAGAATGAATAATGGTATTTACCAATAAAATGTAATGCGTAATTTATTGCGTTTCGTCTAAGTTCCATAACCCACGTACAGGAACATAAATGTCGCTATTTTCAACATAGAAATACAAATGATATAAACCCACTAACGGAGGACGGTTGAGGGTGTGCGCCAAACTGGTGCAACCTTTTTCACCCCCTTCCCCAGCCCTCGTGTCCTCCACCTCGGGACGCAATGTGATTCTGTGGGGTCCCAGACCTTGGTTTTAATGGAGTGTAGAAAGAGACAGAATATTAAATACACTTCAGTGACACAGAATTCCAACTATGCACAAAACTCACTTCCAGTGAACTGACGCCCGGGACAGAACTCCAACTTTACACACACTAATCCAAGTTTGAAATCCACCCCCATTGATTTCTACAGTACACAGTAATCCAGTTATAACAAACATTCACCTCCAGTGCAATTTCCTAACAGAATCCTCAGAGATATGTGTTGTTAGCTTGGCTGATCTTTTGTTGGACTTACTGGTTGACTCTAGAAACTGAACCCCTGAGTGGCCAAGTTTAAGAGTTTTATTACCATTGAGGTGACGTGTACGAGTCCGTGCAAGGCACACGTCACTTCTAGTCATCTTTGACCCAAATTCCTCGAGCGTGCTCATGCCCACCCACCCCCTCCTAAACTCCGCACACACAAATAGATAGCAATTTCTAAACCATGAATATGAATAAAATATTAATTAATTATAGAACAATTAGAAAGACATCAATTAATTACATTAATTAATGGATGGAAGTTCACATCATTACACTATGATTTAGAATTATATATCTCTAATTCATTTATGTATCTGAACAATTTGATGCAATTCATCCATTCAAAACTGCCCTCACTTACTAAAGAGAATAAGGTTTCAGCCCAAACAACCGTTGCCTAATCGTGATTG
Source organism: Sinotaia quadrata (assembly GCA_028829895.1). NCBI lineage: Eukaryota > Metazoa > Mollusca > Gastropoda > Architaenioglossa > Viviparidae > Sinotaia > Sinotaia quadrata. The sequence continues at coordinate 26,504,558 of CM054179.1, read as the reverse complement.
CACACTTCTCAGATTTTTTCCATTACTGTTACCTATCATTTAGATGTGTTGTAACAAAACAAGAAAACACTTTGAATTTCTTAAATTCCACATTCAATCGTCGTTTAAGATTGATTATAAATAAAAAGAACACGACCATTGTATTTACATTCGCACCTACATGTTTTTAAAAGTAGTTTTGATGATATTCTTGCAATAATGTAAACGATGAACACACTGTGGTCATTATTTTGCGTCACTATATGTGATAATAATATGTATAAGGATTTTACTAGTATAGTTAGCTTGAAATCCTCTGTAGACTCCACTGCCATTACTTCGAAATCGGATGGACATGCTGCCTTGTGACGACTTGACAAATGGCGGAATTGTACTTCCGCAAATTCTTGAACCGATTTGAGGGGAAGTCTGAGTACTGCCATCTCGAATCTAAAAGTTATAGACATAATTAACTTTATAACGTTAGGAAGGTCTTCTTATATTTTATAAGTTCGTTCAACATAAAACGTAAAAATATTTTATGGAATATCATTGTTTATTTTTCTATATTGTTCTTTGATTCTTTCATCGTCTCTTTTAACTGACTCACTGCTTTGGAAATTGATCGATCGTTTCTTTGTCTCCTAGCTTCTCTGTCTCTTTCTGTCTGTCTCTCGTTTACTATCTCAGCTATTATGGGTTATCAGAAAGTGGAAATAACGCCTGTAGTAAAGTGTTATACTTTAAGACGTTCTCGATCATTATGCACGTTACACGGAGTATATACTGTAGAGAAAGAGTCATCACATTGCTTTCACTGAACAAAAGGGTCATGCCGTTTTTCATTGAGCAAAAGGTCATATCATCTTACACAGAGCAAAACGTCATGCCATCTTACACAGAGCAGAAGGGCATGCCATCTTACACAGAGCAAAAAGTCATGCCATCTTACACAGAGCAAAATGTTATGCCATCTTACACAGAGCAAAAGGTCATGTCATCCTACACAGAGCAAAAGTTCAGGTCGTCGTATCGCTCAGGCCAACTATCTTATGAAATAATAAATTACCTGTAAGAGTACAATTATGCGGATACAAGAGAATTATAACCTTAAATAAAGTACTGTGCAAAATGCGTGCACAAAAACATCCACTTCATTAGCTCAATGTTTGTTATACGTATTTGTTTCTCTCAGATATTCGTTATTTCCAGTTGCTCGTAGTGTTTATCTTGTCTGTTTACATAAATCTCTAAATACATCGTACATTACTCGCATTTGTTAGACAATGGCGTGCACATCAGAATCTTTCAATATAAATATTTTAAACATAACAGTCAAACACAGATATTTATACTAATTTCCATTTTTTGAAAATTTCACTTTTTCTTTGAAGTCTAAGAAAATAGTCCTAAATAAGCTTGACTTTCATATCAAGGTTAATAAATATTAGTCTTACTCAAGTATTGATTAAATCACTTGTGAAGAATTTGTGCGTACAATCTTGTAATAAGTTAAAACAGTTCTAGTACACTTTTAAGTCTTAAGAGATCAATTTTAAGACATATTACAGTTCTATGTAGTAAAACCTATATCTCTGACTGCAGTGGGATTCTTTACTGGTCGGTTCATGAAAAATCAAAATCATGAAATTCACGTGTACAGATTACGATCTCTAAACAATAGCATAGCCGAATATTTATACACACCTCAATGTAGTCATAAGGACATCCTCCCCCTCCTTCTAAATAGAAATCGGTAAATGTAAGACCGACAAAGTAACCCGCTGTTTGGTTGATGACGTAGAAGCAGTCTAGATTGTCTTCATAGTTGCTAGGATACGACGGAGAATGCAAAGTTCCATACTGAGAGTTGAAATAACCACCACACGCTGATACAGAAAAATTACAGAAAAAAAATCAAATAAATATATTTGTATTCAATAGCACCAATCAATTAATTTCATCATATTATAAACACGATTTCGCTATTTATTATTATATGAACATTTTAAAAACATGATAAAGTTTTATTTTAAGTGGTAAGTAAATAATGAAAGAAATAAGAGTAACTTCTGTTAAATGACAGAAGATCTTGCAGTTGAGGCCATCGATTAAACAAAATAAAATGTAGTCTTATGATACAACAACCCTAAAATTAGGTTATTAATTGTAATATTTTGTTTCCTTACACTTATCTTTTCAGTTGATCCCTTTTAAAAGTGACGTTATAAAAATGAAAGTTAAATTAAATTGCATGCAAATGAATAGCTGTGTTCGGATAGACGAATCAAAATGACTGCTAAATTCTGAGCACATCAGGAACAGCAATACTTTGAGGACGTTCTCATATTCATAAGTTACATAATTCGGTTTTCCATTAAGGTCCGTTCTGCTACGTTTTCTACAAGTATTTGCTCATTAATAGCACGCCAGAATATTATAAATACTAGCGAAGAACAAAATCTATGCATAACGCACATTTCAGTAGTGATTGCTATAAAGGGTGTCTTACGTCTTTGTTTTGTTGTACTTTCCTTTAGGTGCATATTATATAGTTAAACAGGTAAAGATGGTGTCCGAGTTAAATGTACATTAATCATACATAACCAAGAATGTAGTTGGATAGAGTGAAATAGAAAACAAGAAGTTCTGATTAAACCAATTTAACTATAATCACAAATGTATTGTGATTTTCTGCCTTTGTGTGCATAGTAAAGGAGTTAATATCTTTGACAGACTGTAAATATTCTAACTTGTATATGATGCATTAAATCCGCTATATGTTCCATTGTTATCTGTCTTGAGACGTATCCACAGCATGCTCTGATTCGTCTGAAATGACTGAAGTTGAGATCCACACAGTCGAGTTGCAAGAATAGGGGATATTGACGAGCCTCCATTACGAATCTGTAATTGAAGTGAAATTTAAATCTATGATCGTAATTCAATTCATAATGGACACTTGGTAGTCATAGGAAGGAGATCGTAATTCAATTCATAAAGGACACTTGGTAGTCATAAGAAGGATATCGTAATCCTAAGCTATAAAACGTTTTAACTAAAGTGGAATGTGTCACAAGCAAACATGTTCACTTACTGAAAGCGTTTCACGCCACAACTGTAGAGGTAAAGGTTTAATAATGCTTGGAAGTTGGTTTTAAAAAAATACCTACAATCTCAGCATCAGGTAGTATTTTGTTTTGAGATTATAAACAAGGGATGAACAGTGGTGAATGAAAATTATTTATAAAATAGTTAAAATGTTTGTAAATGAAATTTGTTATATGTCTGCATGTCACCAACTATAATGGAAATAACACATTTTTTCTTCTTTCAAGTGACATGCAAATTATTTAGTTTGACTGTCAGAGAATATTAAGCAAATTATGCTGAATTATGGAAACAATGTCTTTCATTTTTATTAATCGTTCAACTTTAATCGTTTTTATTATCTATATAATTTATGAGAAGACTTCCGTTAATGCAGACTCCCCACCAATGTCACCAATGCCCATCCCTATTTCTAAACTTAGTAGTTATATAAAGTGTTAATTTGTTAAAGTGACCCGACATTAGGCACTCTTATGATGGCTTTGTTTGTAAGTGTCAGAGTTAGAGTAAACAACTAGAGTTGAGAATATGCTAGAAATTGCTGACACAATCCAAACCAGTCCCAACTGGATGAGTAGTTTTTCTGACTAATAGTCTCACACATGTTCATAACAAAATCATATAATGGGAGTGGACCGGAAGTTTCTTTTTTGAAGAAGTTCTGTATTTTGAATTTGAACATAACTTGAGTCTTGTTATAAAGGCGATAAAGAAAGAATAGACTTAGTGTATTTATTACATGTTTGCTATTGTTCTCTAATTTGAATTTGAGAATGCTTTATTTAATTGAACCATTATTTCTATGTTCACTAATTTAATTACGTTGTACATTATGTTTGTGAATTGTAATCCATGCTATATTTCTTATGCTGCGTGTGTATTGGGCTAACGAAATTGTTGCAGGATTTGTAAGTTGAGAATGTTTGTAAAGGAGAAAGGAGTTTAGAGATGAAATATGCCTGAAAATTAGTGCTGTCTTAATTTGACTTTGTAGTGCAGAGCCAGCTTTATGTTTTACATTTGTCACTTCACGCTATGGTGGCTACTGTGCTCTATTAGATTATGCTGGTGTGTGAATCCGGCATTTTTGTCAATGTATCAGTAAAATGTGTTGATGTAAGTTGATTCATGTGAATTCCATTCGAATGCCAATATGGTGGAAATTGTGACATGAATTTGGTCCTGAGAATTCATGAAGATTATTTTGAATGTTCCTCGTGGTGTGTTGAGTAAATGCACATGGAAATTCAAGAACATTCCTCCTGTTGTGATAGACAGAGCACATGAAATTCAGTATGATTCTCTATGCCAGTCTATGGAGAGTGCATCAAAGAATGTACAACAGTTGTGTAAAGTGCCTCTAGAAGGAACACGTGACCTCGCCTTAACATGAAAGGCAGTGACTTGTGCAAACTGCATGACTGTGAAACATGTGCCGGCGACAGCTGGACACCTTTGAACAGTTTATGTGCATTGACTTTAATTATTTGAAATGCTAGTCATTTCTGTGATGATATCCATGAATTTGATTATGTACTTATGATTAATTGACTGTTTATGTCTATGCTGGGACAAAATGAATGATTGTCAAGCATTAATTGAACATTGTTGTGAAGTGACGTAAATGTCATTCATATGTTGTACATTGGATTGTTGATTTAATAAATGTATTTGTTAAATTTATTGATCTTCTTACGCATATTGATAACCTTATATTGTAGAGATAGTGGGTCGATGGGGGCTCACTAAATACAGATTAAAAGACGGATTTATCTTGTCCTTTGGTAAGAGGTTTTAAAACTAAGGAACTATTGTGTGATAGTAAATGTTTGTCTTTAATGTTGTAGAAGAGAGAAAACGTTTACAGCGTCCGCTTATCCGCCAAATTAGGGAGACCAGTGGTGTCTTCTGGAGAATTATTAAAAACATAAATTAAGATTCTCATCACTTGTAATTAGTTATGAGTAATTAACTAATAATATTAATCATTACCATTAACTAGTGTGGCATAGGGGTCAGTCACAATTGTGTTTGCATTTTCTAAACTATTACCATAAACATGTATACATTATATAACTCCACCCATTGCGTATGTTTGATCTCTCTACCTATATGTCAAATATGTATATATTATCTAACACTACAAATTACATATGAATATGTATCTCTCTGCCAATACATCAGTTATATGTTTAAGTTCTCTGTTTTGATGTTTCACATTTGAATGTCTGCATCCCCTTTTCCAATATGTCACAAATGTTTTCTTTCTCTCCAACTTTGCGTCACGTTGCTATTTGGACTGTTTCCACCTGTATGTCAAGAATGTTTGTATTCTATTAGTACGTGACATATCTGCACATATATATGCTTGTGTTTTCTCTCCGCCACTAGGTCGCACACATATTTTTCTATGCCAATTCGTCAAATATTCTAGATATGCAATTAATAAGTGTGTGCTGTCAATGTCATCACTTCTCTACTTTCAAATTTTTCAGTTTGCAAACTAAACAATAATTTATCGTGTTATTTTTCTCTCCCTCCATCACACATACACTTATATACACATAATATGGTTGGTTGATATAAATGTATAATAACGAATTCAATCTCCTGCAAGAAAAAAGTAAGTACATATATACCTCAAAATAATCCCGTGTACAGTTAGAGCTTTCTTCCAGAGAGAAGTCCGTGAATTTAAGGTAGATGAAATAACCATCAGTTTGACTGATGACGTAAGAGTAGTCGCTGTCGTTAGGATAGTTGTTAGGGTATGCTGGAGACTGAATTATGCCAGACGATGTGGTAAAATTCCCTCCGCACACTGGACATTAAGAGATTAATTATGCTTGTATAAAATCACTTTAAAATATTTCAGTTAGGTTTTAACTTAAATAGAAATATTAATTTCACACACACTTGTATTCAAAGTGGTATAATGTGCGCTTTACACATTATTATATGATTTATTTCAAACATGTACAAACCTCTAGTAAAAAAAAATATATATATATGTGTATGTGTGCGGACGGGCGGATGTATATTGACTTAGTTTAATGATTATAACAGCCCCGCGGCCCAATCTACTCTTCTGTTCTGCAATCAAACGCTATCACTTACGTTATGTGACAGTTAAATATTCAATATAGTAAATTAGTTGACCTGCCTCCTGGAATTGGTGACGTTAATTAACAACACTCAATCTTCTACAGCTCGCCCCAGCCAATTCCCATTAAATGTTCGTTCGAAAAATTAAATAAAATGTGGGATAAGATAACAGAAAAATGTAATAGTTAAAACAGTAAAGAAGTAAAATTTATTTTGAATACAATAAACAAACGAGAACTTTCCCATCCGTACTGTCTCATTATTTAGAGTTTATGTAAACAGATTATCGATGACGAGAGGTCTCGAGGACATACTTAGCTTAATCCTCAATGAAGGTGAACTGCGTTCCAGTAGTTTCCCTTCAGAACACATCGATTTGGGCAAAGGTAAAAGATGTTGAACACAGGAGGAAAAGATCAAGAATGAAAAAGGGTCCAACTGCTTAAATAATATTCCTTTCTAGTGGACATATTTGTTATGTTATGTTAAGTTAATCATGGCGAGAGCAGTGGCACGCCTGTTACAAAAAGTATGCATCACCCAATACGTTAGCTGCATACTATCTTACAATTCAACAGAATCACTTTTATTAAAGATCATTTATAAACATAATGATGAGTTCACAAATTTACTCTCATATGTTATCAACATAGATCTCAATATATTAAAATCGCATAATCAATTTTTAATTTCACAATTACCTCTATATGTAATTTAGTTTTACTCAGTTCAAATAGGTTTACAATGTAAAAAGGAACATGGCACATAAGAACACCAACTCATTACAATGTCATCATTCTAGGCCTACAAATGAACTTCCGCTAACACCACATAATATCTCTCTGAAAGAAATACACATTAACTTATACAAATAATCATCAATAGTAAAGACACAAGAATTCCTCAGTATTCTAATTAATAATGCATTTGAATAATTATTGTGACTTCAACATATATACAAACTTACCAAACTCTGTAACTTGCAAGGCCTTTTCCTATCAAACACAGTTATGCTAATCCATAATTGTGCGTAGCACGGTGGTCGTGGTCGCAGGATTTAACCATGAATATATAACTATCTGATTTGACCAGTTTCGCACGCACCATAAATGGAACTCAAGTATCTAAAAATGATTATAACGTGTCCGGCTAACATCACCCCCCTCCTCTCTATATTCCACACGTGGCCAATGGTCTACTAATTGACCTAATTTCCCTGGTTGCGCACTTGGTGTGGGCTGTTACGGCTGACTACACAATACACCAGTCTGAAGGTCAACAATAAATAGTATTCTACTCAATATTAATTAATGATTAATTAAAAGGAAACAGATAATTAGAATGAAATGAAAAAGTAAATAGTATAATTTGCCCCATGGGCACAGCCTTTTGCTATATATAAGGGATTAGTTATAGTGGTCAGCACTAGGGTTATTTCCCGGTTTCTATTTATAGACGATCCTAGACGATCAATTTCTGCCTGCCTGTAACTACCGTCGGCAACTTCTAATTACACTGGGCAACAACAAATTTGCTGTCTAAGATTTTTTGACGGATTTATGACAGTTTTATTGTGCTGGATCCCAAAATGACTTCGGTTTTGTTCAATCTGGTCAACGTTTTGAGCTATTTTTGATCAAAGTTATATTTCCTTTGGTTTTTTTTTTACATATAAGGGTATTTTCTATTTATAATATGTAAAATTTGTTCTTATTTCTTTAAATAAACAAATTATAATTTGACATAATTGTGAAGAGGTTACATAAGCTAATTTTTGAATAATTGATATAAATGATATTTTTTTTCTTTAGGTAATGAAATGGAATCGGCCAAAGACATTGTAAAAATAAACCCGATGAATTTTGCTACATCTGCGGCGAATACACCATTGTTTCTAACAGGAATACAGCAACAGGTTTTATAAAGCGTGCATACCATGCTTATTTTGGTATAAAACTTGGTGATAAGGATAAAATTTGGGCGCCACATATGGTATGCAAGACATGCACCGAGAATCTTCGTCGTTGGACTAAGGGTAAGAAGAGTTGTCTGAAGTTGGGAATTCCTATGGTTTGGAGGGAACCGACAAACCATGTCACTTACTTCTACTTCTGTGCTATTGATGTGACTGGCATTAACAGAATAAAACCGGAGCAGGCTTAAGTATCCTGATCTTGAATCAGTACGTCTAGTAGCTCATTGTGATGAAATTCCAGTACCTGTCCCTGGAGAACTTACCGACATTAGTAAAGAAAATTTCTCTAGTGTGGAAGAATACGAAGAAGAAGAATTCGTTATTCTTGATGATGATGTTCCAAATCCTTTCTCGCAAACGGAGCTAAATGATCTAGTTCGTGATTTCAGTTTGTCAAAGTCATCTGCCGAACTGTTGGCATCCAGATTGAGGGGAAAAAACGTCATTTTTGACAGTGTTCGCATCACCTTCTACCGCAACAGACATCAAGAGTATCTCCGTTTGGTCTCTACAGAGAAGAACCTGGTGTACTGTACAGATATTACGAAGCTTCTGCACAAGCTTGGAGTACCACAGTATAAAACTAAGATTGGAGATTGTTCATTGACAGCAGCAGCTGAAATGTATTCTGCTACACAATGGTAACCAGTTTGACTCTGTACATCTAGCTCACTCAACTACACTGAAGGAGAAGTATGAAGCGGTGAAGTATATGCTGGAGAAAATTCGTTATGATCAACAAGGATGGTTACTTTGTGTTCACCTGAAGATGGTATACATTTTTGTTGGGACGGCAGTCTGGATTCACCAAGTACCCGTGCTTTCTGTTCATGTGGGATAGTAGGGACAAAGCACAGCATTACACGATGCAGGACTGGCCTCTACGGGAGGAATTGGTATCTTGTAAAGCAAAGAACCTCATAAACAACCCTTTGGTGGACAGAGACAAGATACTTTTCCCACCGCTGCACATTAATCTTTATCTTAATCAAACAGTTCACCAAAGGATGGTGGCTGTTTCGCTTACTTGTGCCATGCTTTTCCAGGGTCGACAATTGAGAAGTTGAAAGCTGGCATTTTTTATAGTCCACAACTCCGTAAGCTAATCAGAGATCCAGAGTGTGAAAACTCAATGAATGAAGTGGAATGGAAACGTGGAAGTCTTTTGCTCTGGTCGTGAAAAACTTTCTTGACAACAATAAGGCCAGGAACTATGCAGAGCCTGTTGCCAATATGCTGAGTACTTTCATAAACCGTGGATGCAACATGAGCATAAAATGCATTACTTATTCTCACATATGGATCGGTTTCCTGAAAATCTGGAATCAATGAGCGACGAGCAAGTGGAGAGATTTCAAAGAGCGGAAAGAGATGGAAACCAGGAATCAGGGACGCTGGGATGCAGTCATGATGGCTGCTTACTGTTGGACTTTAAAAAGAGACATTCCTACTGCTGAGTGTCACATGTCCAGTTTCCATTTTACAACCCCGTCCCAATTTAAGCACTGATTATCAATATTAATTTATAGGATAACCCTTAACCTTAGCGACCACTGGACTTGCCTAATTTATCTCCCTTTCCAATGCCACAATCTTAGCTAGATTGTTCACGACACCTAGTCGGATAAATTAGTTGACTTCTCTGCTACAATGTTATCTCCCCCTTTATTTATTGATTAATAAATATGGTTCTTTATTCCTCTATTTACGGCTCGGCCCCAGTAGCAGTCCCTTTTGGTTGTACATATACTTATGTAATAATATAGAGAGATAACAGTTAAGAAATTTAACAATAAAATTTAATAACAATAAAATTAAATTTGAAACAAGAAATGAACAATTGGTTTCCGCAAATAGAATGTTAACGCTCGACCCGGAATGTCAATATTATTCACACTATTGAAAATTTATCTCGATTGTCTCTTTGTTCGACTTAGCTTGTATATAACATATGTTGTCATCCACTGACGCATGCTGACCTCCGTGACCCTTGGCAACTTTCGTCGTTCGACAGACGGTAATACGGATTCAGCTCACGTGTACGCTTGCTTGTCCTGGACTCTACGCTTTAGCAAAGTTGGACTTCCACCAAGGTACAGGTGAAACTCAAGACCGGCTGCAAATACATAGTTATTTACGTTATAGCTTTGTGTGACTATAATGACCTTTATGGTTCTTGTAGCAGCAGCGTTAAACATTCTTTACAATCTTCATTAACTCACAATTTACATTACACATAAAAATTCAGTTTTAAAATCTTTACAATATATATTCCTCCATTAATCCAAAATTGCTAGTAATACATTTTAACTAATGACAACGAGGTGGGTTTGACTCTCCCATGATAACAATGAATCAATGGTATTTCAATTACATACATGTGGTGTCCTCACCACTACTACAAATGTAACATAGCTGTGCCACTTAGCTTGTAGAAAATATATTATCAACAGCAATAAAATTCACAAGGAAATTCTACATACATTCATAATACAAAATATATAGAGTTAATTCGACTGGTACAGAGAGATCAAGATATTACCACTATGTTGTTTTCTGATAGGCATGGTCAAAACCATGGACGGCTCTCTAATTGTATCCTTATAAGTCGGGCGCAATGCAGTGTGGCGTCTCCCATGGCCCGCCCATTCACATGGTTTTATCAATTGCATAGGGGTCAGTTCACAACTTAGCGCTATGTCATTTACCGGAAAACAAATGACCGTACATGGATATTTAGCTTCCGATTTTTGATGTGAACTTCACCTGTGGATTAGCCTAATTTCTATGAAGGAGTAAACAGGTATTTCGTCAGGCTCTAAGCTTAATCCTTAACGGAATTTTCTCAATGGTTGTGCAAGACTGGGAAAAACCCGTGTGTAGGAAGAAACAAATTAAATATATGAAAAAGGTTATTAGAGTTACATAATTTGTTTTAATATATCTTCACAATGAGCATTCTAGAAGTTCAAAGAGACGGAAGTTCATGCCCTGAATTTTGAGCAATGATGACCTAATATTGAATTTATATGTACTTACCATTATCAATGTCTATTATTCAATGTACACTGAACAACTTTTGTAACATTTAATAAATGAATTGTGTTAGAAAACGATTTTTTAAAATTTAAATTATTTTTCTTTTAAAAACCTATTTTGGAAGATAAATATTAACAAAAATTGCCTAATAATGTTACCAAAATGTAATTGATTTAGCTATAAGATCGGATTTTTTTAAAATCGAATTAGATCAAAATCCTGACCTGATTAAAATAAAACGGATATTATTTTCAAAATATCCGTGCAAAATAGTTATAAACCAGTTGAAAAATCTTAGACAACTTTCAAAAGATATTTTTTATCTTCTTTTCACGCTCTCTTAACGTTAGGTTTAAATGCCATAAAAATTCAAAATTTGGCCTTATAATACGGAATCACATGTTCCGCTCATTTAACATAACCCCACTCTGGCATTATTAGCTTCAATTAATATTAATTTTATAAGTCTGAAAGAAAATTAATTTCAATATCTCCTCTAAGATTGACACTTTCTATTATGTAGACATTACAATAGTATCTATCACGAATGCTCTTTTAATTAATTATAATTATATGGGCGATCAATATTATTTAAGATATAGTCAATTGATACCGTTTCTCTAATACTTCATGAGTAATATGTTTTATAATGTGAGCAAATTTATCATTACAAACAGACATAAAAGAGTAAATCTCTAATAAAACTAGCAATTCACAGTTTCAAATTAAATTAAGACTTGCCTGAATACGTTGCCCTAAATCCTTTATGTTGTACATTGCCATCAGTTCTAAACAGTAATCTCATGTATCTTTGAGATGTGCATAATACAGGAGGGAGCACTGAGCCGCATAATCGAGGTGTGAGCAAGGATGAAGAATTCGAATTGCCATCTCTTATCTGTACAGACAACAATCTTCAATATACTACTACCACTACCACTAATACTACTATTATTAATGCCATCAACTAATAAAATTAATAATGTGTGTGTGCGTGCGTGTGTGTAATTCTACACCACCCTAGGCCACCCGTAACTTTATGCTAATCCCCAAAACACACCTTCTCGCTGGCCACACGTGTTAGAAAGATGAATGATAGAAATGTAGAATAGAAGAGTTAAAGTTCTAGAAAATAACTCGAGCCCACTCCCACCCCCAATACATACAGCCAAGATAGTAAGAAATTAGGGTGACAGACTTCAACATATAACAGGTGAGTCACTAACATGAGTGGCCTAAATACCAGCAATAAATGTATTCACCATAAGACAGCATGGATATATATAGTGAATAGTTCAACATATATAATTAGAATTTATAAATGATTACAGTTACATAATCACAAGTGTCACACCCACCTCCTCTATCTGCAAAAGTGAGGTGGAAGATGACGTATGTCAGCAACAAGGTCAGACTTGTGTCGATGATGTCACAATATCTTTAAACAGATTCACCATATATGTGTTTGGGGCCCTTTCTTCTTTATTTTTTATGCAAGTGTATGCTTTGCTGGCGTGTTTGTAAGAATATGAATGGAAATGGTAGTGGGTATAGTGTGGACAATACAAAACTGTAGAATACATAAAGTAGGATGCAAAACAGGATGGGGCAAGACAAAACTGCATTCACCTGTTCAAAACAATAGCAAACTGTCGCCACTATACCCTTGGGTGAGTTTGTAATAATGAATTATATCAAATATGTGTCATTAGTTATGATACATCTGCAAGTGCCATTGCAGAGTATGTGTCGCTGGTTAGATATGTATATCTGCAACTGTTATGCCGATATACTGGTACGCTGCCAAGTTTGGCTTTGGCCCCCACTCAGATCTTGCTGAGAATCAATGTTATGAATAAATATATATGACGATTATAAATAGATGAATAGAGGACAAGACATAATCATTAGATTATCACTTCAGACTACGAAAACAAACGATAGAAATTACTTCACTAACAAATACGTGTTTAAAATAATAACAAGGAATTTAATAAAGAAAAAAGTTAACAAAATAACAATTGTGAGTAACAAAGTCATCAAGGGCAATTTTGCTACACTGGAGTCACATTCTTGATCTGGACTTATCTTATGCCCTGGAATGACGTCACAATATGGTAGCCTTGGAAATGACACAGTCCTCGGTAATAGATCAGAATATCCCAATCAAGCCAGGGACAAAAATCAAATTAAACAGAGACAGTCAGTATGATAACCAGCCACCAAGGCAGACAGTTACAAAAACACAGCAGTCAAAAATTAAAAAATACTGAAACACAAATAATTGCAAAGCCTAAGTGTCCAGTCAATTGCTCTGTTTCTGTTTAAGTCTCTGAAAGAAAGAAATGTTAACATATTCAAAATAAAACATAGCATATAACATCCTAATAAAACCTAACCATTCATACAATACAAAGACGTTTTACCTTATGCAGCCAAGGGTTTTGTTCTCATATATGACCTGCTAGGGAAGGACTCTGATTCCAGTTGCCATCCAAAGACAATTTCAGAAACGAGTAACGATACAAATTTGCTATCGCTCTTTTATCACCCTTGGAATCACACTTGTGTCTATTAGACACGCTTTCAATCTGACTAATTACTTAGCGCTAATTTGGATATAGCTTTCTAACAGCTTCTAAACGCACGCGCCCATCATCTAGTTAACGACGCTGCCCATTGTATACCAAAACACGCGCACGCGTCACAAAATAATCCTAGCTAGCTTATTGGCCATTGATCACGCAACTTAAACAACAAACACTCGATCACCTATCTGCGGCAAACATCAAACACCGGTCAATAAATTTACCACCATGCACGACTCATTCATTCATGACCTCACTTCTAAATCAACATGACGCAATACGCACACGTCATTCAAATTACAATAATGTTCAATTTATTGCAACAATGAAAATTTATATAAAATACGTGGGAAAATTCCCCATCATACAACGCAAACAAGTTTTGAAAAGTTATGATTTAGGTTTATTAACCTATGGGCGTTCTCTTTCATGTGTTGGTTAGATCAATCACTCATTCATTCATAACATGCACTCATAGGGTGGGATGGGCTGATAGTTCGTATAATGAATGATGAAAATTATTTTTTAAAAAAAGCATAAATTTAAATTTTACATATGAGCAGTTTCCCCACTAGTAATAACTACTCTGACAGTTATATTATCATCAATCAATCAATATACATAAATACTAACAATACAACATTGCGTGTCCAAGACTGAACTAATCAATGATGTACAAATAGGTCTAATAAAAAGTTCTTCTTTAATTCTCAAATAATCTAACCAAAGTTAATTCAGATAGTTAATTAAATTTAAAATATTTTAAGTGTACTGAGGGTTTTCAAAAATATTAGAGAGCATACTACTCGCACTTGTTGTCATGACTGTTCACTGACACAACTCTTTGTGTCAAATCATTGTGCTATTGCCACCACCATTCATATGATGATTTTTTTCATTGCCTTTCCAAAGGCTGACTGTCCTGTATGTAGGCTAGGTCCACAATGGTATCCAACACCATTATTCGTGCAACAAAACTACTGTCACTGTTGCTGTCTGGCAGTGAACATGTGATGGCAGTGTGTGTCTGCCTTCTGTCCAAACTTTGGCCCTAGAAGCAGTCTCATCACATGTGGGATAGACTGATTTGGAATAAATATCATTATACCCAGATAGAGAGTCCTGGTTGACACTTCTACCTGACACTATGAATGGTTTTATAATAATCACCAAACATGAGGTGACAATCCAATCTGCGAACTTTTCACTGTGTCACAAATATGTCCAAAATGTTTTGCCTTCACACTCTGGCATGGACAAGGGGAAAAACGTGATTTTCTCTCCACTTGACCACACTGTATACTCTCATATGAATTTTTGGTGTATCTCTCTGAGTTACCATATTCCTTTTATCACAGATAATCAAGTTTCAAATAAATATGGCTGAGTTTGTATTTACAGCATGTGCCATTGAGAGTTATGCACTTCATAGTTATTACACACTTAACCTATTTGCAGCATGAAAAATCTTATTTCTAGACTTCAGACATTTCTAACCTTACCACTGCGCACATCAGATTCTACTATAATATTTATCAACTAAATAGGTTATTGTATAAATATATATACATTAATAAATGCTATAAATATCAGCTTTAGATAAATCTCTTACACTTAAGAGTGAATAGATGAAACTCAAACAATGCATAAATCAATTGCATTCATACAATACATAAATATTTTAACTTCACATGCATAAATACATTTTACACAATTAATGTTAACATAGATTTTATGTCTGGGAGCTAATAAAACACAGGTGAGCTTCTGTGATTAAATTTCTTCAAACAATTTACTTCCAAAACAAATTACTGGTAACAAACATAAAATACTGGTCCTAAACACTGATAGCTATGGCTAGACAAACTTGACTGAGGCAAATATCAAAACATTCTTTGGCATTGATTATCTACCTTTCCTCTAGACAACAACCTTGTAGTGTTGTAAAGTTCGTTTGAGTTCTATGGCAGTGTGGTAGTTATTCAGTTCATATGAGTGATATATAAATGAGTTTATAAGACAACACTGAATGTTCTTGACTGGATTCTAAAAGTATTTTGTCTAAATTTCAAGTACATTTGATTGAATCTCGACTGAAGCTGTTCAACGTGTTACTTTTATAGTCATATATATGGCCTTTTTCACTTGCCTCTGTGAGTGTTATGTCAGCGGGCAGACATCATCTGCACGGAGCACCTGAAAAATGTTTCAAAGCGCTCACAGTGTAAACATTACCAGTACTAATTTATAGTGCTGCGCTAGTGTGTATATTTTGATTCATTATTTACTATGCTATGCATTTGTTAATTACCATAGACAGTTATATATCCAGCTATAAAATAATTTATATTTTTAATTGACATGTTTTTAGATGAAGAATGATTTTGCATTTGTGTATTTTTTTTTTAAGTCAAGTGTGTGTGAATGCTTTTTCTACAGCCCATCAACACATGTTTATTTTATTATAAGTCTAAATATTTAAATTATTTCTTAGGAAAGGTTTGTGTTTTAAAGTACAATTATAGTAGTTTTATTTTATATTTGATTTTTAGTATAACGTTTAGTAGTTTGAGTACAATTTATATTTAAACAGAGGTTTGAAAACACATACATTATTTTTAGAAGCCTTTCCTGCTAGAGTTTTGTGTTTGGCCTACTGGGCTTCAGGAAAGGCCAACCTCGTAGTATAATTAGCGCATGTGTGTGTCTGAGAGAGCATAAGAAATCAACAAAATAGAGGATTCCACGCTACGGTTCACCGGGAAAAGACGTCGGTACTTTACTCTCCAAAATGACAACAGTATCCAACCACCACCTTTATAAGTGTACAAAAGAAGGCTGCGCCACATGCTAAGACATAGAGACAAACATCTGGAAAGATGACTTCCTAATATTAATTAGGCTCTCCGAACTTTATATGGCCATTGATATCACGCTTCAGTCACTACAAGGAAACTACCGTAACCGCAAAATGGCCACGGTGGAGGCCAAAGCAGCCACATACAAAATAATTCAATACTACGGAAAAACCAGAGCAAGAAAAAAAGAAGCCACCAAGGACAACAATCACACACACACACACACACACACACACACACACACACACACACACACACAAACGAAGACGAAGACAGACACCACCAAACCCACCCAAACGGAAATCATCCCACCACTACGAAACACTAGGGAAACAAAGGAACATTAATGGAGAAGAAAGAAACGATAAAGGAAGAAATGCTGACGCCAGCCCACAAGAAAAAGAAAAAAACAGCACGAAAAACGACAGTCGCCACTACAAATACACGGACAGAAACCAATGAGTCAACCACAATAGACATCCAAACAACGACTGAAACAGAAGACAAAGAACAACAAATAGAACACACGCCAAAGATAGACGCAAATACCAACACGGACAGCAATAATGAACAAAACCCATCCTATATCGCCACCACACTGACGGAAAAAAAGAAAACAAGAAACCGCCCTCCAAAGTGGATAAGAGACCAACAGAAAATAAAATGTTCAAATAGTAATAAACGTCAACTCACCTATTGTCAATAATTTCTTTCTGCTGTCAAAGTAGTGCTAGTACCATTCTCTGTACTGATAATAAGCGTATTACTAATACTAATGCTGTAATGCTTTCAACATTTATTTTAACCAGTACACTTAGTGATGAAAATAGTATTTATCTAGTAATGTTCATGATATTATAATACCGATAATTTTGTAAGGTAGAGTGCTGAATATATTCTAATTGCAATGAAATGAATAAAGACAATGTATGAAAGAAGGAAATATACAACCTCCACATAGTCAAAAGAGCAGGCAGAATTCCTTTCTGTATCGAAGTCTTCAAAGACGAGGGCGATGGGCAGCCCCTGTGACTGAGTGATGGTATACACACACACAAGATTTGCCGGGTATGAATGAGGGTATGAAGGAGACGTGATCATTCCCGATGAGCCAGTGAAAGTCTCTCCGCATGCTAACAACAAAATGATTATTTATTATTTACATTCTAGTACCATGTCAGTAACAAACACTAGAAGTATACAGTAAATAAGTAGTCAGAGATGGCCAAAGAAATAAGTAGTCAGAGATGGCCAAAGAAATAAGTAGTCAGAGGTGGCCAAAGAAATAAGTAGTCAGAGATGGCCAAAGAAATAAGTAGTCAGAGATGGCCAAAGAAATAAGTAGTCAGAGATGGCCAAAGAAATAAGTAGTCTGAGGTGGCCAAACAAATATTTTATGGACTGATGAAGTGAAGATGGTACCTATATCCGTATAATCATAATAATTAACGGGTAAATGTTCGGATTTGATTTGTGGACGAATGAACAAATGGAAAATAAATTACTTACGAAAGCAATATAGTAGTGTCCACCGACCAACGATATACGTATTCCCATACAATGAATTACATTTTTAAAAAACAACAACATCGCTTTGTTGAATTTCTATAAGTGAATAGATCTCATTTTAATGATAAGAAATAAAAATTTATTTAACCGACTTAGCTACGATGTCAGTCTGTTGGTACCCCCCTAAATACGGATATCTAGGACGGACAACAAGTTGAGGACGTCACTTCCGGTAACTCGTATTGAGCCCCCAGAGGAAACAATTCCTCACAGATAAGACAGACAGACAGATAAGACGAAAGACAGACTCAAGACAGACGTTAGGCAGACGTGACGATAACAATTATAAAATCATACTAGACAAGAATGACAATGAATTTGACACAACACTAATGAACATTTAACAATAACTTTATATAACAATAAAACAAATAAAATAAAGAAAATAACAATAAAAGAAGAACAGTTAACTATGTTGGCCTAATTACAAAAAATATAAGTCCTATAACTAATTCAGGGAAATGCTAGCCTCCCCTAATGAAGTGATTTTTAATGCCCGTTTTCCTTTACCAAATCGTTCTCTTTTCCTACATAAGTTTCGATCTTTGTTTCAGTTCCAATACACATATATCGGTATTATGCACTTCTGTTCAATGTTTGCGTTCACTATACTTAGCTCAACTCGAGCAAGTTGAAAGGTCAACAAAGCGTTGAATTCTCGCCGCGCAAGCATTCCACAATGCAGGCCCTTGAATAGCAAGCTGGCTCCGCCCCTTTTCGCTCTGCGTGAACAACCGGCAGAATACGTCGTCTGCTATCTGACCCGGTTCTGGTCCTAGATACTCCTTGTAGATACTCTTTCTCTAGTTACTGTTTGGTTCTGAAATTTAATCAAGGCAGTGTAAGTAACTGCTGATTACAGAATAAAAGTATTTAGGTGCCAGGGCTATTACTTCCCTGAGCACATTGGCACTAATCTGAAAGAAAGGTGTAGTTAGAATACATAAATCATCCTCACACATCCTATTATCATTTTGCTAAGTTTTACAAAATTTAAAGTCAGCCACACATACCTTTCTCGTTCCGAAACCGAATGAACCCAACGTCATCTGGTTGGAGTGCAATACACTCAGGAATTAGTCTTTCTGACTTAGAAATTTTCCAACTGTTTCCTTCCAAAATTTTACCAGACGAAATCTCTGGGACTGCTCCTGCGTGTTTTAAAACTCGGATTGTTATGAGCAAGTGGAGAGAATTGGCTCGGCCCGATTTATATAAAGGCTTTCCATTATTTCTGGTATTTCTTTGAAACTAACCCTTCCCTCTACTGTTAGCTAAGAGTGGCCCTTTGATCCCCCGACTGCTTCCTGTACCCTAGCCCATAGCTCAGTGTGAGTCTATCCATTCCCCCTATCAGTTAGCTACAAGTGACCCTTTGATCCCTGACCGTTTCCTGCGCCTAGCTCTGGGTGGTCAGTCTTGTATAACTCTAACATCCTGCTAATGTCTTGGAGTGGCTGGTCAGTCATTAGTGTCTTGGTTGAATGCTTTGAATGTGTATTTTTGTGCTATGGTTCCTATACACCTTGTGTATCTATATTTTACTATTTTAATTTTTAAATGTTTATGGAGTGATGCCAGGCTAAGTTTTGTTTTCGCCTGACACAGTCTTATGGTACTTGATTTCAATCAATGGAAAATACCTGACAGAAATCGAAGACAGAGTGTTTGAATTGATGACGCGTTGCTATAAAAGCAAGAATCGCTATCATTCTTATTTAAGGTTTAGAGTGACCACGTACAGTAAAATAATGATAATAGACACAGAAAATATCATTTTGTGATAATAATATAATAACCAACTTCAATCAAGTGCTTTTAATCTATAAAAGTAAAAAGCTCGCGTTACACCACACAATAATTATAATTATTTGTAAGTTTCACATGTCCGTGTATACATTTAAAAAGCTCGTTAACTTAAGCCATCACATGCAAGCAAAAGGCTTGATTAAATTCACATTGAAAGACCCGTAATATTCTAAAAATAATTTGCTGCAATTGCTGGTTTTGTTACTTATGTTTAATTATTATTTCAACTCTCATTTAGTGAAGGTAAAAAATACACTTTTATTTTCTACTTTGTTCACGTTTATGTTTCTATATATTATTTTTTTAGTACAGTCATTCTATATGTTACTTAATCAGTTTTATTTAAGTCGTACTTAAAATGAGAAATTTTTATGACAATTCTTATGTTCTAAGTGTAATAAAATCTCTGGAACTTTCATAATTATTAGCCTTGTTATATCATTTATCATAAAAATGGACAGCAACAAAATCATCATCGTCTTCATCATCATCATGATCATCATCTTGTCATTATCATTGTTCTCTTCAAGGGTCTTTACTGATTAGTTAAATCACAAATTGATTATTTTAATATAGCCAAGCGGTAAAGGAAAGATTTGTACTCTAAAATGTATTTAGAATATATAACTACGGATAGAAAGAAGGTGTAGAACTGTACATGTTGAGATTATGAAAAATAAAATAATACGTTTTCAATTTTCTTTAATATAAAACTTGTTCCATGTAATAAATCTCTTATATTTAACATGTCAAATACATTTTTAAAAATCTGGTAACAGTGAGCGTTCATTACAGGTATAGCTGAATAAAGTTTTGTAAAGACAACCTGGAAGCAGGAGAGGTGAAGTGATACTCAGTCCACGAGCCGGGCAATGCCAATGCTTAAGATTAGTAAGAAAAGTTTAGTGACCAAGTGGTTAATAAGAGGTTATTGAGACAGATGCAGTGAGACTGAAAGTTGATACAGACAACTAACAGTAGGCTTGTTAATATTAAAAATTAACATGGCTCTGTATTTTATTACGCTTTCAAGATAAGAATTGTCATTTATAATAATAATATTTATTATAATAATTTATAATGTCATATCATTTTAAGTACTACTGAAATAAAATTGATTAAATGTCATTTAGAATAACAGTACTAAAGAGATAATTTAAAAAAACATAAAGATACTGATATTGACGGATGACTAGCGTTAGACGGGTCAGAAATCATGATAAATTACTGATACGGTTCGAGGGTGAGTGGGGAAGTAAGAATCGATAGCGACCTTGCACTATTATAGAAGTAGTACTTTAAAAAATGAGGAAAAGTACTGACTCACTCACTGTCTGTTTGTGTTATCTGGGATTGTCTTCTCTTGTCTGGCATGCTTAGTGCATATCATTGTGATGCAAGACAATTGTCATAAGCAAGTTTTATTGTTGTAAATTGTGGCGGAGTATATTTGCCTATCCATATTTTAAAATGTAATTGTTATATAAATTATTAAATTGTCAGAGAAACCCGACCTTGGGCACTCATTATGATAGTATTTTTAAAAGTGTGTGAATTGAAGCAAAAGCAGAAGGCAAGTATTATGCTAGAATTGCTGATGTAATGCAAACCAGTGAGTAGTTTTTATTATTAAAAGGTTATGATTTATGAGAATGAAACCAGCCTATGGGGCTGAAATCAAAATGTTTACTTGCTGTAGAAAATTCTATTCTCTGATCACTTTGAATTTGGAGTGGCAAGAAGAAGTCTGGCTTTGAAAGGTGGCCATTAGCTTGATGGTGAGTTAGCTGATTGGTTGAGAGAGAATGGACTTTTTTTGATATGTTATACTTGTGTTTTATGTGGAGATGTACTAAGTGAGTTGACAAATGTTTGAACTAAGCTGCTGCCATATTGTATACTTATCACATGACATTGTTTTCATATGATGTATTTATTATGCTGTGTGTGTGTGTGTGTGTGTGTGTGTGTGTGTGTGTGTGTGTGTGTGTGTGTGTGTGTGTGTGTGTGTGTGTGTATCAGGCTAATAAATATTGTTGTAGGAAACTGTAAGTTAAGATTGAAATGTAAGAAAGAATAGAGTTATAAATTGATTAACCTGAAGCTTATGTTTTGCAGTGAGCAAGCAGCCTTTTCAATTTTCTACTTTCACATGATATTTGAATCTACTGGTTCACTATGACCATGGAAATGCGAAAATTGTCTGCCATGTGTGTGTGTGTAAGAATAAGAGGATACACTACACAGTATTTAATGTATGGTGGCAAAATATACTCTAAGAAAATATATAGTATTGCAAATGCTAGAAATTTCTACAATTAATTTTCTGCTTGAATGAACTGTTACAGCAGGGGAAAAGGCCAGGGTGACTTCAAGAGAATATGTTTCAATGTGAGGAGAGAAACACGGGAATTGAACTCAACTATAATTATAATTAATTTGTGACATTGTGGCAAAGTGCACTAAGGACTGTTAAGACTGCGCTGAATGTGATTATGTAAATACTAACATTGTTTCTCTCTAATAAGTATTTGTGAGTCAAGGACAAATTATGCCTGATCTCTTCTCTGAAAATTATTTCTTATTATAATGTTAAGCTCTTTGATGTCTTCTTGCACAGGTGAATGGGAATGATGATGTAAATATCATGCTCGCCACGTGTTGCGCCATAAGCGGATTACATGCAATTAAAGAGAGTCCATGCATGTTATGTAATACACTCGAAAAAATAGCAGGGAGGGTTTGTTGTTCAAGCCTGATGCTCGACTGACAGAATTCCTGCCATAATCCTTAGATGTGCATAAATACTGTGAATCCAAATTGGGAAATTTATTTGTGAGGGAACTGCGCCTAAGTTTATCTGGGGTCGCTCATATTCCGTGAATCAAAGATAAGCCTGCTAAATTTTCAGACAAGGTAATGCATCATTTTCTTAATAGTTGTTAACTGTAATTTATTAAGACGGTTGTAGCATGATTTTGCAAATTTATTTGTGATTGATTGAATTGTTGCTATTTTTCCTGATGTATGGCCAGAGAATAGAGTGACTAAGTTAACATGTATCCCGTAATCCTAATGATTGTTGAAATGTGTAATGATATTGTGGAACATAATTTATCTCCATTAAAGAGTTAGCTAAATTGACAATTGTAAAATGCTGTGCATGTTTGAAACATTTTCGCCAATAAGATAATGTTAACCCACTTGTTTGTAACATATTGTATTGTAGTTGTAATACACATGTGCATGGTTTAAACCAGGGGTGCAGACACGTTTTAGGCCAGAGGGCCAAATTTCCAATTGATAATGTGTGGAGGGTTGCCACATGGATGACTCAGTAGAAAAAAAAAACAACACAAATAATGAAATAATGTGCTTTACATTCGTAATAATGGTAACATCCAAAGGTCCTCTGGGAGCTGCATAGAGCCCTGTCTAGGGCTGCATGTGGCCCATGGGCCACAGTTTATGCAGCCCTGGTTTAAACTATATTTTTTATCTTCCATTTGCAAAAATACAAATAGAGGTCAATTGTAATAGGACACCTTATTATCTGTTGCCACTAAGCACGTGTCGGCAAACTATAGAACTATCACTCATAGAAATTATTGCTATTATTTCAGAGTGGGTTTTGGCTTTGTTTTGTAAAAGACAAATTGGCATTCAGTTAAAACTGAAATCCTATGGCTACTGAGCTGAGGACCGATGCCAAGATACACTATTCAAGTGTGACAAGTTATGCAGACAGTCAGCCAAACAACCAACAATGAACTGTTGTGTCTTAGGCTGCTGCTGATGATGAAAGATAAGTGGGTGTCTGATAGACACTGAGATAATAAATTCCTGTTACGATCCTTACAAACTTTAAAGACAGAATAGGTAGTCCTAATGACCTTTGTATTGAATGTATTGATGTGTGGAATTACCATTTTGTTAAATTGTTAAAAATAATACATTTTAATTTTTTTGTTATCCAAATAAAAGAAGTTGACTAACTATTAGCTATTAACTATAGGAAGACTGAATGAGATCTGGGCTTGTGGCCGGAGTCATATATGGATGCTTAATTAGTCATTATTGGGATAACATGCCTAAAAGTTAATGCAATATTACACAGATTCTTCTGTCACTATAATTAATATATAAAATTAAGAGAATTAATTAAGGAGACTTAACCCGTTGAGTGACATTGGGACCAATAATCCCCAAAGTCAAACTGGTCCATATGCCACTGGGACCATAACTCCCCATAGACGCACATGCTCAGTCTCAGCAATCCTAGTCACTAAATATAACCAGAGCGCAGGAAACATGTACCTTCAATTCAGCAGCCAATTTATTATAATTTTTTATTGGGTACTGTAATACAGTACCCCCTGATTGGATTTTCTTTTGCTTGATACTGAATGGGGTGAGTCTGGAAACCAGTCTGTCTTCAGCATAGGTGTAATGTTAGAAATTAACAATCTTTAGATACTCATGCTGTGACAGGGTCTCTAAATAAACACTGGAATGTAGCTTACTTCATTTCTGTTCTCTGATAAGACTATCCTGTGATTTATATGGACTCTATTGTTAAATAATATTTTATGCATAAGACTGCGAATTATAGAAATTATCTGAATGTTGGTTCGTGCAAATATGGATTTCAAGTAATGTATTTTATTGTATTTGTCATACGTATATTTGATTATTGATTTAATAAATTTATTGACCTTCTTTTGCATATTGATAATCTTATGTTGGAGAAGAAACTGGGTGGGTGGAGGCTTGCTAAATATGGATTAAAGTAGGATTTGTCTTCTCCTTTAGTAAGAAGTTTACCACCTATGGAACATTGTGTGACAGTAAGTATTTATCTGTAATGTTGTGGAAGAGAGAAAACATTTACAGCGCCCATATATCCGCCAAGTGAGAGAGACGAGCGGTGTCTGCTGGAGGATCATTACTAAAATAAATTAAGAATATCATCACTTGTAATTAGTTATGAAATATTAATTAATGATACTAATAATTTTCCTTAACTAAGCGGTGTTGGCGTCACATAGCTGTTCTTTACTGGTGTCTCTGTAAATTTCTTTTGTTTGCATTGCAACTGCATATCTGTATAATATTAGTTCTTAATACTTATATTCTTCGGTAGAGTGTTTATTGTAGAGATTGTTTTATTAGTAGAAAAATAAATAAAAGTTTTAGAAACTACATTTTGGAGTATTGTTTAGTATGTTATATTGTAACGACTTGAGTAACACTGTGTCTCTGGATGCAACATTGAAAGTGATGAGAGTGAGAGCTTTGAGATAAATGACTTTGTCTGAAACAACAGTGAATGTGATGAGGGTGAGAGCTTTGAGATAAACGAATTTGAGCCAAAAGTGAAAGTGATTAGAGTGAGAGCTTTGAGATAACAGACTTCGACTGATACAGTGAGAACGAATTGAGATGTAGGCATTTTGTAGCAGACCTTATTTTACGTTGCAACAAGTACCGTATGTTTTCTATAAAAAAAAAAGACTCTTATACAAACAATAACTTCCAGAAATATGCTTCTGTAGGTTGGTACTTAACCAGAAGCAGTCACCGAAACAGAAGAAGTCAAAATACTGTGGGACTTCGAGATAAGAACAGATTGGGTGATTCCTGCACGAAGACCAGACATTGTACTTCTCAGTAAGGCCAACAGAACAGTATCAATTATTGATGTCGCTGTTCCAAGTGATAGAAACATAAAAACAAAAGAAAGAGAAAAAATAGAAAAATACCAAGACCTCAGATTAGAAATCCAGAGACTGTGGAATGTAAAAGCAGAAGTGATACCTATAGTGATAGGAGCCGTGGGGAACATAACATCTGAATTGGAAGGCTACCTGAATAAACTCCCTGGAAACCACAGACTCGCTCCACTACTCAAAGCAGCGCTCCTCAGAAGTGCAGACATCCTCCGTAAAACCTTGTATCTCCCAGAATCTTGGTAAGATTCCGAGACCTTGGATCACAACCGACAGTCAAACAGAAGTCGTGGAAATAGGCTGAATAATAATAACAACAAAAAAAATTAAAAGAAGTTTGTAGAAATGCGTGTGTGCAGATGTATGCAAATACCTTGGACAAACGGATTATTCAAGCACTGAAGATTAAATAGTAAAACTGCTGTCAAAAGAGCGAGCCACTGAACGTCTGAAAGTAAAACAAACAACAACATACATTTAACGACCAGCACTAAGTAATCAAAAGTTTAAATTAATTAACAAAGCCTAATATAAAGTTATACATGAAGTTATATTCTAGAATAATAAATTCGAGAAGTGACAACCATTCACTCTCTAACATTGATCTATATTCTATCAGTGTATATTGCCATGTACCCAATATCGAGAGTTAACTTATATCAAACTCATTTGCATAATCTCTTTAAAGAGTGTGAATGACATATATCAATTGGTCTCAAAATCCCATCGGAAAGACTTCAGAACCGTCTGAAATAAAGACTGATCTGGACTGAACGATGAGCAAGTTGGCTAGACAAAGGAAGCATAAGATGTTATAATCTATGCAGCTCTTTCTCAAATAACAGCTCACCAAGCTTAAGTTCCAATGCATGAATACCAAACAAAAAGACGTAGAAAGTAGTATGGTCTTGCTTTCTAGTATAATCAGGGGCGGCAAGTTACCAAACCTTATAATCCTTCAATGAATCTGTCGTTTTACAATAGGGTTTCTTTATTTTGAATTAGATTTAGGCCTATGATGATGAGAGTTAGGTTACTGGTCACTACCGTTGTCTTTACAAGTACAATGCCCTCAGCATTAATCTTATGACCCTTATTATCAACAAACTGTTTTACAAAGACAGGTTCTCCTATCTCACTGCGTTAATAGTCACACACACACACACACACACACACACACACAATGGTCATTCATGCTTCACCCTCCACCTCCATCACACGATCTGAAATACACAAAGATGGGACTAAATTACACGGACGGAGACGTCGCACAATGAAATAGTAAAAATGAAGGCCTTTATGACCGTTAACTTAGATTTGGGGCTAGAATGGACATAAATTTAGCTAAAATCAAGGTATTGTAGAAAAATAAGAAATATGTTTAAGCTAGAAAGCTGTCAGTCATTTGAGAAGCAAAGTGTGAAATAGTTGGAAGTGTAGATTAGTTACATAAAAAAATATGAAATGTGTTTTTTTTTAAGTAGAACGATTTTTATGCATTGTGTACTGTGTACCGCGATCAGATGTGGATGGAATTTACCCCGTTGTCTTTAATTGTTGCTGCCAAGATTTCGTCTGAGCAAAGATGGCGCGTATTATAAAATAAAGGATCACTATCTAAACGAAGCCTGTTTCTTCATAATGGCCACCATTATAAAAAATAAGTAGTGTGACATTTGTAGAGCAAGGCAAAATTCTATAATATTTCATTGCTTAGTGAAAGAAATTATTTTGCCGCGAAGGGCTTTGGTTTAATATAATCTTGATATATATAATTTAGTAATATAGTAATTTTAGTATATTTCACTTTGTCACTATACGCCCTTTCGTTGTGCATAAATCATTTAAACATTGCACTTTATAGATAACTGCTAATTTTTAATAAAAGTAGAGTGTAGTTCTATGTGTGTGTATGTGCTTTGTAAAGAATTCGTTTTAAATATTTTTTTTTACTCGAAAGAACAATAAACTATTTTCTTAAATTTTCGAGGTCGTTATTATATTTGAATGCCAGCACACGGTAAACTTGGAAAGAATAATATTTTATTTTCACAAACGCCTGATCATTATCACAAAATTGTTGTACTTTATTTATGTTAGAATAAAATTTAAAATTGAATATTTAGAGTTCTTGTTTAAACATATTCTTAGAAACATACAATATACAAGTTTTATTTTACTATCGAGAGTAAAAATCTTTGTATATAAACTTACCAGACAACGCCATTCTAAGACCTTTAGTCTATTATCACTATGCATAGATTCAAGTAAACTTTTTCCTTTATTTTTCTTCCGGGTCAGTTGCAGGCTTGATTATGACTCTAGTTAAGCTGACTCTCACTTTGCTCAATATATACCGATGTCAGGAAGTGTCTTTAATAACGTGCAGCGATAAGTGGGAGTAGCTTAACTGTATTACACGAAATTAGATTTGATTGGCTTTTACGTCATGGAACTGTGTACTGGATCCGTATACATGTATACGTGCTGTTGTCTTGCTAAATGCGATATGAAGCAGTTAGTGTGGAGATTACACATACCGTACACTGAAGATAGATTTCATTAATAAATAGTTGTGCAGTAATGAAGAATATATAACCTTTTAAACATACACACAGATATATGCATATATACAACAATCCCAATCTCACATACACACGCACACTACCACACCTACGTATAATGTGTGTGCGTGCGTGAGTGTCTGTGTACATAAGTAGGTATGCATGTATGTGTGTTTGGATGTCTGTATACATGTGTGCATGCGTGACAAATGGAAGTGTATTCAATATAATTACCGACATTTGTTTTCACTCCAAATAATGCCAAACTTTAAAACTATTTCCCTTTCTTCAGAAATCAAAGACATGATGACTATATGATGAAAATGTAGATTAGTATGTTAAATCAAAGATACAAACTTAGAAAATGGGTTCCAACGCTTTCATACTTGTTCACCGCCACATTTGCAAAGTATGTACCATCTACTCTATATTTTGACTGTGTTCATTTCTTATGTGCTCTTTATATCCATCAAATTAAGGGCAGGGCAATGAGTCCTTGACACTTAATCTGCGAAAGGATGGGGGCATGTTTCTATAAAATTGTCTTTCTATCAAGTAACAAATATGTTCATATATTTTGTCGAAATCGTAGAAAGCAACAGTCTTGTATTACAAACGTTTACAAACAGTAGTGTGTGTTAATGACTAGACAAGAAAGGTGAGTTGACAGAATTTAACAGATAATTTTTAACAACGAGAAAATCGTCCACATAACCAGACAAAAGAATCAACTAAAAAAAGAAAAAAGATGCACACTTCTAATTGGATTATTTTCTCTAACTTTTCACTAAAGAATTAATAGGTAATGCGTCAGAACTCATACTGTGTTATGCTTTTACATTTCAATAAAATGTTCAAATCTCCACGAGGATTAAAACTTTTCCATCAAGATTCATTTACATTCACCATACTATTACATTCCAAATACTGTTAATGGTTTGGTTTGGTTTTAATATAATTTGAAAAAGTGACTTTTCCCAGACAATAAATAACTTAGCAAACACTGTATTATACCAAGAACTAAAAACTATTACATTATTGAAATTCTACCAGTATATAATTATATGTGGGTATATCCAATTATTATATTATATAATGAGACAATAGTGTCAAGCATTTATTGAATCTCTTTGAACGAGAACAGATTAAAACGAAATGAATTTACAGTTTCAGGATTTTCTTAGAACGATTTCAAAAGCCTCTAAAATAAAGGTGTGGCTGAGTAAATTTGCTTGTCCCTATTAAAAAAAATATATTATACAGTTTGTTAAATGCCAACGTGACATAACTTTCGTGTACTGCGCATGACGACATTTTTGTAAGTACGAGAGTTAAAATAACAACTCAGGTATGTGCTTGCTGATGCAATCCAAACCAATCGAGAATGGATGAATAATTTTTGCTATCCAATAGTTTAAGGTTTTACAAATAACGAACTAGCCAATGGGTAGAGACCGAAACTTACTATTGAAGAAAGTTCTATATTCTAATCACTTTGATCTTGACGTAACTCAAGTCCGGTCATGAAAGGCGATCATTAGCTAATGGAGAGGTACTGATTGGTTGTGAGAGAATGGACTTAGAAATATTTCGTGCACTTTGCTATTGATATATTATATCTGTAATTTAATGTAAAGATTATTATGTGAAGAGACTATTATTTCTACAGTTGTGAATTATGACACTTGTATGTACATGACTTCGCTTCTAGTAGAAACACGTTCAAAAGTAATTATGTTGTATTTATTATGTTGCACGGATATATAAGGCTAATAAATACTGTGAATTCGAGAAGTTTCCATTCTAAAAAGGGGGAGTTGTGACTCCTCTGTGGAACATTCTAGCAAGACGTGTGCTAGAGGTTCGTTGCTATGTGTAGTGGAGTAAATATGTGTATCCCCATTTCTAAACTTAATTATTATATAAGTTCTTAAATGACAAAGTGACCCGACCTTGGGAACTGCTTGTGCTGATATTTTTAAGTGTCAGTGTTGGAAGTAAACAACTCAGGTAAAAAAATGTGCTAGACTTGCTGATATAATTTAAACTAGATTTTAGGTGGTTGATTATATTTTTTATCCAATGGTTAAGATTTACAAGAATAAGACCTGGCAATGGGCTGAGGTCAAAGTTTACCTGTTGAAAAGAATTTATATTCTAATCAATTTGAATTTTGGAATGGCAGAGTCAGGTCACGAAAGGCAGTGGTTAGCTTAATGGTGAGTTAACAGACTGATTGAGAGAGAATGGACTTGAAAATATTTCACGCATTTTGCTATTGATATGTTGTACTTGCATTTTACATACAGATGTATTATTTAAGTAGACTATTATTTCTACAAATTGTGAACTATGATGCTTGTATGTAGTATACTAAACATTTGACATTATTTCTAGTGGACTTGTTCATAAACATTTATGTTGTATTTATTATGATGTATATCGGGCTAATAAATATTATTGCAGGCAACTGAAAGCTAAGACTCGAATTTAAGAAAGAATTGAGTTAGAGATGAATAAACTGGAAAATTAGCATTCGTTCCCTGATTATATATTTCAGGGAAGAAGTAGCCTTCCTTGTTTTATCTGAATCTCCTGGTCCTCTGATTTATAAACTGCTACCACCATGGTAGACACGAGACGTATCTACCCCAGTGTTTAACTGTAAAGATACAATGTGCTCTGTTGATGTATAGTGGCAAAATATGCTGACTACATCATGGAATTTATGGTACAAGGAAGTTACTAGAAATTACTTCATAGTTGTTCTGCTTGAGTCAGCGCCCAGATTAGCTGTAACATTTGAAATATTTCCTGTATGTAACCATGCTGTCTTATGTTATTTCTTGTTGAATACAATTATTGTTGATACTTTGACCACACGTGTGCGTGACTCATTTACATGTTATGTGTTGTTGTCAGTCACCTGTATTTACTTACTATCCGGGATGTATGTATCGGAGACGAGCTATTTTCTAGAACTATCACTCTTATAGTTTACATTATCTATCATTCATCTTTCTAAAAATGTGTGGCCAGCCAGAAGGTGTGTTTGGGGGATTAGCCTAAGGTTATGGGTGGTCCGGGTGGTGGAGAATTAACAATTTGCCCATCTCCCAGTAAAATGTCACATATTTTCTTAGCTTTCAACTTCCAATGCAATCTGTTACAGCACACAAGCACACACATTCACACACAGATACACATAAATTCACACAAACACACATACACATTCACAGTGCCCCATTAACTAGCAAACATACAGATGCAAACAGTAGTATGAAAAAATCTGATTCCTGTTTATAATCCACCTACGTTATTTCTTCTTCTCTAATTGACATCTGATAAAAGTGTAGACGTGTAAAATGTAGATTTAGAGGAATGGACACATGCATACTTAAGAGACACTAATTTTTAAGTTTTTTTTTTTTGGGGGGGTAGGTCATGATGTCTCAATCAGCAATTTTAACAATCAGATGTCTGTCAATTTTGAGTATTATAAAAAGGGACAAATCAGCTCATCCAGAAAATTGAGTAAATAAACACAGTCTGATATCTACGATTAACTGCATGAAGAATTATTAATTTAATATTGAAGCTAACAAACAAATTGTGATAAAACTATTAAACAGGTCTGAAAAGATAGCATGCCTATTACATTAAGTGCAATAATTAGCTACACTTGATTAGGAAGTACTATTTAAAGTCTATATTTATTAAAGAAGTAGAAAAATTGCAGCAATATTAGTAATAGTAGTACTAGCAGCGATGTCATTTGAAACTGATTTCGTCATTGTTAGCATTATTACTATGATTGTTAGTGTTGTTATTGCTAATATTGACGTCTGTAATTTGCTTTATAGTGCAACAATATTTTACACTTAGTACATTACTGTTCAGTTCAGCACATTGACATGACCCAAATCCGTTTTGTGTTTATTTATTTTGATAGACAACGTCTACTCTTTCAGCTCCTGAGACAACCAGGAACTAATGTGTTTAAATATTGCTTAATATCCGGGTTAACGTATATTATGGCAGTGAAGCAATATTACACCAAACAGAAAAAGTGGGTCTTAACAAGTGGGTAACCTCTTTTGAATAATTTAGCACCAGGGTATAAGTAAACTCACCAAACCAGCGAAATAAAAAGAATATGCTTTTAAAAACATTACAAGAAATAATTCAAACCTATTGTCTTTTCTTTTCTTTAAGACTTACCAGCTGTGAAATGTACATCTATGGACAGACACATTTCGATGAGATTATATGCGACAGTGTGGTACATCGATCATTGACGAGTAGTAAAACCTACATGACTAGTACGTCGTCACGTGATTAGGGTGTGACTGATAGGTCAGTATTTAGGGAAGTGTTTTATGAATATTAAATTAATTAACTTTTAGTCCAGGTGTAGGGGTGGTTGGGTAAATTAAGTAACGGTACCATGGAAACCCAATGGTCAGTTAAGAAAATTTCGTGTTATTAATTAAAACTAGTAGTTTTCGCCAAAGCTAGCAAATTCAAACTGAATAATGATTTTCGTTTCTTTCTCCATCTGTACATTTTTATATAGCCTCATTTTAAAGTAACATTTTTCATAATTAAGAAAAGGTAAGTAAAGAAGTCCTATATGTGTAATGATAGCAAGTAAAACTGTAAATCTGTGTGAGTGCGAGAAGAGTTCAACTGGACAAATATTAGTATGCCTGTGGATTTTTGTTGTATATTTCAGAGGAGATAGACATCGTCATTCTTGGCTTGGCGTTGATTACATTTAGTCCTTGTACAGTGTTTGAGATTGTGCTCATACTTTTGATTCCTTTAATTTGTCTTTCTTTATTCGATTCTATAGTAGTTATTTAAACAGGTGTTCGAGTTTCAGTGGAACCTGAATCTGGAACCATGTGCATTTCGATATTTAGTGATACTTTGATTTTATTCATGAGTGCATAATTTTAGTTTTTCTTCACTTCATACTGTTCGTGAACATTTTACTTGACGACCATCTTACGTCATTCAATTTGCAACATCTACGTCATTGCCTCACATCATGTGCACTTTTCTTCTTTACTTGTCAACTCGCCATTACTTACTGAAAAGTAAACAGTTTAAGCAAAAGAAAAAACCCAAAAACTTCGTTATCCACGACTACCTTATAGTAGAAGATATTAGCAACATTCCAACTGATAGGTCTACAGATGCAACTGTTTACAGTCCTATTCTATTTATCTCACACGAATATTTCGTGGAGGAAACAACTTGTGATAAACAAGGAAGAAAATATGAATGCGCTTTTGTAAACATACAATTTGTTGGCATTAAAGAAGATGCAGTGTACACAGTACGCCCTTGAAACAAAGCACGTCATTAGAACAAGAAGACAGTACGATATACAAGGAAGTGATTGACTAATTAATAGGTTTGTGGCCCGATCAGATTAAGATATATTACTTAGCGAAAGGCAATTCGATACATTTATGTAAACTGAATTCTATATTCATAATTTTGAGTCGTTTGTGTAGTTCAGATTTTATTGTCCACACGACGTATCCATTATTCGCGCGTATTTTTATTTTCAATGTAAAAATAAATTATAATTTAAATACAATTTATTTTAAACAAACAAGAATCGTATTTTCTCATTACAATCAGAGATAATTTCTAATTTTTTCATGATGCGTAATTTTATGGATTTTCTAGCTATGCTTTCTAATGCTTTCTCAGTAATAATATATTCCTGTACATTTATCCACCAACATGGGTGAGACGTACCCCCAGGCAACGAATGTTTATCGCTCATTCTGAAAGATAACGATGTTTGTAGAACATCTCGTAACCGGCGTCCACTGTAGTATAAATTAAACAAATACAATGATATCAAGAAAACCTAAAGGGTAAAGGAGATAATAATGATCATTTGAAAGGATTTAGCAAAACTGTGCGGAAAGAAATGATTATATTTCTTTTGATAAGTCTGTTAATCGTAACATGTCATTGTGATATTAAGCAGCGAACGAACGAAAATGCAGTTTTAAACTATCCTGATATATATATATATATATGCATGCAAACATCCCTCCGTCCATACACACATACATTTATACATATATATTGTAATAAATTTAACATACATATATTCATACAATTATTTCCCCTTTACAACATTGGAACTCATTACTAAGGATTTCTTAACCTCAGTGTTCAAAAGGTGCTCTTTGAAATCTTCTAATTTAATCGGGTATTCACCCGTGTATCGCTGCTTGTCGAATACTTTAGTGCGATGCTAAATGTGACACACCTGGTGTGTTAATACTAATTAATAATTATAATTTTGAATTATTTGTCATAATCGCCCATCAGTGATTAAATTAAGATTTCATTGTTTAACATGATTTTCCTACCCTCATATCACTATAAGCTTACACACCACCGGTACATAACTTCTTCTCAGGTGGAATTTCATAGTCTCAAATAACAGGAAAATGATTTTTTTAAATGATAACATTCATATTTTCTCTACAACGTTGCCTTGTACTTTGATACAAAATGAAGACGTCATATCTTTCTGTGTCTGGTATGTTTTCATGCACACTCACCCACCCACCCACCTGTTTGTAACGGCATTAAACGATTTCTTCATATTCTGGGATTGAACTCTTGACCTCTGCCTTACAAATCTTTTCATTTAAGATTTATAGGACATGCCGATTACAAGCAATGATTTCGTAATGTAAAGGGTAAAAAAAACAAACTTGGATAAATAAAATAATTAGAATAGAAATAGTTATAATTCAGTGTTTAACTTAATTAAAGTAATATGTGGTATATTCTAAACCTACTGTAGACAAGAGTCTAAGTAAAAGGAAAAGCAAAAGAAAGAAATAAGATAATTTTAAACAACATAAGGCTTTATGCATCAATGTATGTTATACGTTTCAGTATAAATATCAGTGTACGAGTGTCACAGGCAACGTACAAATAGAGATAACATCGACAATTTTAATTTCCTGTTTACAACAAGTGGTAAATAATTTATAATCTTTCCTACATGTTCTATATTCTATAGCCACATAAATATCACTGTACAACTACAAGTGTCACAGGCAACGTACAAATAGAGATAACATCGACAATTTTAATTTCCTGTTTACAACAAGTGGTAAATAATTTATAATCTTTCCTACATGTTCTATATTCTATAGCCACATAAATATCACTGTACAACTACAAGTGTCACAGGCAACGTACAAATAGAGATAACGTTGACAATTTTAATTTCATATTTACAACAAGTGATGAAGAATCTTTTCTACATGTTCTATAGCCACATAAAAATCAATGCTTCTATCTTATACAACGTCTAACCTCTATTATGTAGAATTTTCTATTTTATTTCAGTTCCATGAGTGATGAAATCATTCTTTCGCAATCAATGTGCAATGAAAAGTTTGCCGTAGTGTAATTCAAGAACATTTCCAATAGGACATCCAGCCATTCATAACTATGGTGAAATATAATGTAAAATATTCGAGAAGGAAAATTACAGTTCATGTTTTAGCATATTATAAGATAAATTCATAAATAAACTAAACATGGTACAAACACAATTCACTGACAAAACAATTTCATTGAACATTTATAAAATATATGAGTATAGAAGTGGATTAAATTACCGACAGTGTCGAATTGAATGTTTACTAATTTTTTCTTTCAAATTAATTCACATTTGCCTTCTAATAATATAGTATTACAAATTTCTAAATGTGTATATATTTTCAAACCCAAACATACATACATAAACACACACACACACACACACACACACACACACACACACAGATTGAACATCCATCAAACGATTGTGATTACTGGATAGATTGTCAGTTGTCTCTGTTGTGATAATAGCTTGATTTATTAGTTTGGTCAAATGATTTCTGATTAATGTAAGCATTCAGGGACTAGTTTGTAACATTCTGTGATTTCATAGACGAGGGCAAAGGTTATTGAAATTTTAAATTGTGGTAAAAGCTAAGTATGACGTCAACTTGAAAGGGAGTTCATGTTTCAATTGTAAATTATTCTCGGCTTTTTCTTGGGCAAAACTACATTAACTGTGAAAGAATGTGATTCCCCCCTCCCTCTTTGACACATACACACACATATGCACAATGCACTATAAAGAAACACTCACAATCACACACATATACACAATGCACTATAAAGAAACACTCACAATCACACTCAAATACTCACCGAACAAGAAGCAAACAATAAACTTTTACGAGAAGTTATATGTAGATAGGTACTCTTGGTAGTTAAAAACATTTAGTGGTGACTTAAACCTGCTTCATATTAACATTGTTTTACAGATTAAGTTTGCCCAAGGGAGATCCGAGCTTGCTCTAGTTATACGTAAGCAAAACTAGTAACAGAGATACAGACGAAGAGACCATATACAATATGCAGATGTTCCATCGTCCTCTTTGAGCAAACTGCTTTTGGCATTTATAAGAAACCTCACGTTTCATCTCATTACGTTTGTTTTGTTTCTGTGCATACTTAAGTCTTGAATTAAAAATAAATTTGGAGTGACGCATATATGTATAAATAATTTGCCTTATTGTAATAAAATTGTTAATGTATTTAATGCCTTATTAGTTGTTTAACTAACACTTTATGCAATGCATGGTTGCTAAAATTCATTAACTAACATAGTTACTACGCTTATTCTCTTGTATAATAAAGTCTATGGCTATTATGAAATGAAGGAGAACTGATATTTTATAATAGACAACATTCTGAAAACAGTCACTCATTATTTCAGGGGCATGTCTGCTGTCAAGTTCTTTCTAATTAATGTGTATGCGATTGTAAGGTGCTCAGATGATTACATCTGTTAATTCTTTGATATGTCATTCTGTCAACCAGTGACATCAAGTGCAGGATTGAGAACAAGCACCTTCACACTGTGGACTACTATATCTCTTTGGAAAAAGGTTTAGGTTAATTAATCCCTACAATATGCCACTGACGTATATGTGAATGTAATCATATAGAACATAGTCTCAAGAAACATACTAGTTTTAGTTTAAGTTAAGAGAAAGTTGTCTAATACTTTGGTTGTGTATATTGTTTGATCCACTTTTATAATTGTTTCATAGATTAAACCATAAATTCGCGTTAACTATAAGTTTACCTTACATATATCATTGCTTTTGTTTAATTGTTTTGGGTCACGACTTTGAAAGTATGACTAAGCAATAAACTGGGGATAGTATGGCCAGAGGAAAAGAAAAATACTGCAAACAAGTTAATATTTACATTTGCTAAAACCTTTAGTTGTTGTTTTTAATTTAAAATATCTATCTCCATTTTAGCTGTTAGAAGAATATAATTTAATTACCTGATAATGTTCCAGTACGGGTAAAACCACTCATACAGCATTGCTAAGCAATTAATAATACCACATTTTCACAAAGACAGTCTAAATTACAAAACATCTATATCAATGACGTTCGAAATTTGTGTCTATCAGTCTACCTGTTAAGAGATCGTTTTATTATTCTCTCTTTCCACGTCAGCGATTTTATTCATTGTCGAACGTAGAAATCGAATGCTTGTAATCATTATTACTGAGAACAAAATCATTATAATGGTGACCTAGCTAGAGGAAATCCGTCAAAGTGCAACATCTTCTCAAGCCGAAGTAACCCAGTTTTCATAAGTGGGCTCAGGTGGGACCTGATTTGCGTAGGTTTTCTCATCACTCATAATATATGTAGGATTGTCTGAAATAGAAGACATGTTGAATTATTTAGTGGATTAGTTTAGTGGATTAGTGGATTATTTAGTATAAAAGATTATATTTTTCCTCTTTAGTCGATAGTGAAGAAAAAGTGAAAGAATTTCGGGAGGGAAAGAAATGAATTCATTATTTGTTGTTGAAACGGACATCATGTAACAGTACAAATTAACACTAAAATGCAAACCAAAACAAATTTCTAACTTACATAATTTGATTTTTGATATATCTATTAAATTATATTGTATACTTAATCAGACAGTAAAATAAATTTTGAAAAAGATGATTCCTTGATAATAGCAGATGTGTCATAATGTGTCTTAATGATATGATGTATGTGTGCTGTCCGGAAAAGAGCAATGTTGCAAGTACTAGGAATTTTCTATGTACAGGCTGTAATGATCGTACGCTTTCGTAGACGGTGCTTACCATAGATAAAAGCTTACCGATGTGATGTGTTTCTTC
Organism: Sinotaia quadrata; assembly: GCA_028829895.1. Classification (NCBI taxonomy): domain Eukaryota; kingdom Metazoa; phylum Mollusca; class Gastropoda; order Architaenioglossa; family Viviparidae; genus Sinotaia; species Sinotaia quadrata. Next base: position 26,465,962 of record CM054179.1, on the reverse strand, counting down.
AATGGTAGTATACAGAGATGATTCCATTTCTGCACACGAAGTATTGCTCGCATCCCGGTTTAGTCCGTCGTATGTTGGGTTCCCCGTAGTAGTTGACTGTGATTTTCGACTTTGATTGGCTGGTCTCTGTCCTATTTAAAAAAATAAAATAAAACAAAACCAGCAAACGTGTAAATGTACATTCTTATCTTCAATATTTCTCGCTCTCTTCGCTTCAATCAGAAATTATTTATGATTAACCGTTAATTTCTGAGTGTATTAAATGTATTCGGATTGTAAAAGTATTAGCATCAACCACTTAAAGACACCTGTCTAGCTTAATTAGAGGTTGGATTCATTATATTCTTTCCACTAATACTGTGCACCTCTAGTGTCTATATTTAACCATGGATGGATGTTTCTTTTAAATTTGCTATGAGATAGTTTACGTACTATATTTATTTATTCTAAGTGTCACATTGATAGTGAATACAATCTCCTTTTCAGCAGTTTAAGGGTTTTATAAATAGAACTTTGCATTTTGTAGAGTAAATTTGCCAATCCTTATTTTAAAATCCTAATCGTTAAAGTGTCAGAGTAACCCAACCTTGTGCACTCCTTATAGTGGTATTTTTGTAAGGGTCAGAGTGGGAAGTAAACCCGAGTTGAGAATATGCCAGAAATTGCAGATATAACGCAAACTAATTCCAACAGGGTGAGTAGATTTTATTATCCAATGTTTATTATTTACGAGAACAAGACCAGACAATGGGCTTAAACGTTTACCTGCTGTAAAAACTCTATTCTCTGATCACTTCAATTTGAAGTGTCAAAGAAATTCAGTCCTGAAAGGTGGCCGTTAGCTAGATGGTGAGTTAAGTGACTTTTGAGAGAGGATGACATTGAAATATTTCATGCATTTTGGCTATTGATATGTTATATTTGTGTTTCACATAAGATGTATTATGTGAATAGACTATTATTTCTACAAATGTTTGAACTAAGATGCTCGAGTTTAGTATGCTAACACTTGCCATTATTTTGATATGCAGTATTTATTATGCTGTGTGCATGTATTGGGCTAATAAATACTGTTGCAGGAAATTTTAAGTTGAGACTTGAATGTAAGAAAGAATGGATTTATAAAGTGATAGGCTGGAAAATTAGTGTTGCTCTCTGGTTGGACTTTTAAGAGTTGAGCAGCCTTTCATTTTCATTTGTGTGTGATTTTAACTTCCTGGTTTACTGATTTTAAACTGCTACGACCGACCGAGGTAGAGATGGGAAACAGTGTGTGTAAGTGTAAAGGAATATGCTACATTTCTTTGATATATGGTGGCAAAGTATACTGACTACATTGACAAAATTTATGGTATGGGGAAATACTTGAAATTACTACAATTGCTGTTCTTTTTGAACGAACTGGTATGGAGTAAAAACACCCAAGTTGATGTTGGGAGAACAAGTGGAGAATTTGCTTTCAATGTATGCAGAGAGAAGCATATGGGAATTGAAATGAACTATAACTTGTGACCTTGTTACAAAAGCAAAAGGACTGTTGAGATAGCACTTAATTCAGGTTATGTAAAAACTATTATCACTTATCTCTAATAACTCTATTTCTGTTCTCCGATAAGAGCTGTCCTGTTATTTGTATTAACTTGTTGAATTATATTTTTCTGCATAAAGACTGTGTAGTAAGGAAAAAATGTTCACAGCACCCACATATACACCATATGAGAGAGAGGATTAGTGTCTCCTGGATAATTATTAATAATATACATTATTATTATCACTTGAAAGTAGATATGTGTCAGTTGAAGGTAAAACATCACCTGTCCTCATGTTAATAAACATTTTAAAATAGGAATAATGAGGAAAGTAAAATCCAGATAAACAAGGTGTATAGGAAAGTCTACTGCACACATGCTGTTTGATGTAGTTAACCAAGTTTCCCCAAGATACTAATGGAATGTTTGCTAGAATACAAGACCTAGAGGGGCTGGACCATTAGATTTAATGTATCTTATCCCTGTAAACTGAACTGGACCATCGGTCATGGTAACGGGAGAATCGCATCTGAAGAATAGCAAGGCACAGGCCAGCTGTCCAAGACAATCAATCGTGAGTAAACAGAGGAAGGAAAGGGGGAAATTACCGGCCTAAGAAAGCTAGAAACACCTCTAGGGCAATACGAACGGGTTGGAGATAAGAGTTTGGTTTTTCATCATAAACTAGCATAGGCTTAGAAATGGGTAGTTTCAAAGAAACACATTATAGGATGGGAAAACCTTTACATACAGGAATCGAATGGGCCCATGTTACTTCACTTAGCAGAAACCTTGCTCCATATTTATGGGCGGAGAAAACATTATGAATGATTAATTAATTATTAATAATAATCATTATCTAGGTGGTGTTAGCATCACAGATAGCAGCCAAGAATGTACACAAAAATAAATCTAGACAAGGATGTCTATACAAATGTAAAACAAAAACATCTAACATCAGTATGTGGGTGTTGCAGTTGTTACCTCTGCACCTAAACAAATTAGATGTATCATGGTATGGACCTTATGAAGTTGTCGAAATATTGAGTGGGTGCAATTACCAAATTCAGATTGGATTGAAAACAAAACTTTTACTTGCTAATGAAATTATAAAAGTGTATAAAGAATGCTTGGATAACATGGTCACTACTATTGTAATAGAGGACAATGCTACCTCTGTAACCAAATGCTGAAACCATACCGCACCCAGGTTATTTTAAATCTGGAACTCTGAAGCTCAACAGTCATAGAACTTAATAAAACAAACTAATGATAAACCCAGAAAAATGTGTCTGCGCAAATGTATCATTGCACTATGGGATCATAATCTGATTCACACAAACGATGATTTACCTTATGCTAAGCGAGATGCTGTAAAACAGGAAATTGACTCTATGGTAGCCTTATATATGATTGATAGCAATTTCTTGTACAAGGAAGTTACTGGAAATTGCTACGATTGATTTCTTCTTGAGGGAGCTAATATATGAAGGAGCATTAGTCTGGAGAGAATAGCAGTGAAGAGTTATATATATATATATGCATGAGGAGGGACTTATGTGGAATTGACAGTAATATCTGAAAACTAAAACTGGTTTTGTTGCAAAAAAGTATGCAAAAGACTATTATGACAGCACCAAAATCATTTTATGTACAAACTATTATTGCTTGTATCTAATAGCTAGATTTCTTTTCTCTGTATATTTGATTGTTGATTTAATAAATTTATTGTTAAATTCATTGAACTTCTTACACATATTGATGCCTTATCTTGGAGAATAATGTGTAGATGGGGGCTCGCTAAATACAGATTAAAGATGGATTTGTCTTCTCCTTTAGTATGCCGTTTTCCACCTACGGAAATGTTGTGTGACGGTAAATGTTTGTCTTCATTATTGTGGAAGACAGAAAACGTTTATAGCGCCGGCATGTCTGCCAAGTGAGAGAGATGAGTGGTGTCTGCTAGAGAATTATTAATAATATAAATTAAGATTATCTTCACCTGTAATTAGTCATGAATGATTAATTAATTAACAGTAATCATAACGATGAACTTAGTAGATTTGGCGTCACAAAATCACATTCATTTATTCATTTCTTGCGATTTCATATAAAACTAATGGCACTATTTATGTTTAAAAATCGGTGTCAGTAAATATGAACACATTTGAATCAGATGCTAACACTTTTTAACTAGTCATCAATAGAGCCTCACGTTTTTTAAGTAGAATTCTAGTCAATTTGTGCTGTGAGTATTGTATTGTTTTAAATAGAATTATAGTCAATTTGTGCTGTGAGTATTGTATTGATTTAAGTAGAATTCTAGTCAATTTGTACTGTGATTATTGTATTGTTTTAAATAGAATTATAGACAATTTGTGCTATGAGTATTGTATTGTTTTAAATAGAATTCTAGTCAATTTGTGCTGTGAGTATTGTATTGATTTAAGTAGAATTCTAGTCAATTTGTGCTGTGAGTATTGTATTGTTTTAAATAGAATTATAGACAATTTGTGCTGTGAGTATTCTATTGTTTTATAGACAATTTGTGCTGTGAGTATTGTATTGTTTAATGTGGAATATGTGAAGGACAATGTAGTCATATTCATGCACATGTCGTAATAATATTCAATGCAACTGTTATAAGGAACACAAACATGTTCTACCTCTGAATTTCTTCTGTTCACAATGTACAGTGCATATGATTGTACAAAAGTAAACATTAATCATATAACGCTAAATGCGACACAAATATATCATTGTTGGATGCTAGACACATTAAGGAAGTTTCAATCAAAGAATGCAAGATACTGAGTGCACTGCCTCTACATACATTCTTTTACTCCCTTTCTCTGTCGTCGAAGAGAGTTACAAATAACTAATTACCTTTTCTCCTCCTCTTGATTACTACAACAACGATGATAGAAGTGATAATAATGAGGATAATTACTCCACAGGATGCAACAATCACAATTATTCCATCAGCGCTTGAATCGGCTTCTGAAAGAAATGATGATACAGAATAGAAGTGTGTCGATGGTTTTGCTAAACTCAGTAATTTAATCAAAACTCACTCACTCACTCATCTATCTACCTACCTACCTACCTATCTATCTATCTATCTATCTATCTATCAATGCATGTATGTATATATTTATGTATGTATATGTCTATCTATATATCTACATGTTGATTTTTGAATACTATTGATTTATAGGCATACTTTAACAAGTAATAATAACTTTCATTCACAACTTCACCTCGTGAGTGTGAACAATCATTTAAAAGAATAATTATTTTTTCTTTATCCTTTACACTCTAAAGAATCTTCAACCTGACCGTTATATTCGATTCTGCATATAAGGTTGTAATTAAACTCTGCATACTCTCCTGGATGACAAAGCATGGTTAGATTTTGGCTTCCGTCAATGTTAAATGGTCGTGATCCAATAATTGAAACAATTTCTAATAGAATATAATTAGAAATTAGAATGAAATTGAAAATATAACTTTGTAATAATTGCTGCACGTATATATTTAATTGTAATATTTGTACTCCTAAAATCTTTTCTTCTGTATCACTTTTCACTAATTGATACTATGAACATGTTTTCATTACATATATTTGTATCACTGCCTTGTTAAATTTGATAATTTACAAAGAACACTAACCTATAATCCCACCAGAAAAACATTCCTTTCTGTCAACTGATAATGATTCCACATCAGGACACATGCACTTGGTAACGTTGTTAGGAGCTGGTATACAAATATGACTGCAGTTTCCGTTGTTATGTGCACACGAACTGGAATCTTAAAAATGTAAAATATGTGACGAATGAATAAATATAAATAAACGTTTGGTTGTGCCTGAATCATCAATAGGAGATTAAATTTATTCTATTTGTTCTATTTAATTTTTAAGATAATAAATACTTCTGTTAGCATACTAACCAAAATTAATGACATTGCTGTGACATATATTCTTTGCGAAATATTATTACACAAATTTAATGGTTAACAAATAAATAAAATATATTAGAGTAATATATCAATATAATACATTCATTGATTATTCTGTCATGAGTACTACTCATTAAATATATTATATACGATTTAAATAATTAAGAATATTTAAAACATACATAATAAACTCAATATTTATACTCTGTCTTCCTCTTTCTCTGTATTTTAACTATCTATCTATATCAGTTTGATAGAAACAGATAGGTAATGATAGACAGATAGCTAGCTAGCTAGCTAGAGAGAGAGAACTGTGCGTGTATAATTATAATTATATTTATGTTTATATAATAAGATTATAAACAGAAATAAATAACACTCTATCCCACTACCTCTGTAATGAACTTTGAATATTAAGAAACACTAATCGTTTAATGAATATATTTGTATACATGTTCTATAACTGAATGAAACTATAATATCAATATGGTACGTTAAAATGATGTTATATTAAACTAATAGCAAATTCTTCGACAGTACGTAACTATTATTCTGATTAAAAATTGATGCTATTAACTAAATTTAGTAGAAAACATATGTTCATAAGTTATATCATCTTATAAGTGATTATTATTTAGATTATCAGTGTTCATGTGAGATATTGCATATTGGGTGCATTTAGCCATATTAACCGGATAGAAATTATGGAAGTCCTCTCAGTTGAATATTTTTCAAACTCGACATACAAGTGACTCTTGAAGGATGATGAAAAGAAATTATACACTAATTGTTAACAGATAAATTGTCTGTGAAGCTTTGCATTATCTACCATACATGGAAAGAGTCCTTTGTTTATTTGTAAAGCATTACCTCTCTCTCTCTCTCTCTCTCTCTCTCTCTCTCTCTCTCTCTCTCTCTCTCTCTCTCTCTCTCTCTCTCTCTCTCTGAGCTTAGAAAACGTATTAAAAGAAACCCCAAAAGACATTTCTGAGTATTGAGTAATAGGAATGTTTGCATAATAATACAATAATTTCTTAAATAGAGCACATCTGTTACAAATGACTGAAAAATTGTCTGAGTTACTATTGTGTAAGATATTTTTTAATGAAGCATTTAACTCAGTGAATCATTGCTTTATTTAATATATGAAAATAATATTTCTTAAATTTGTTATAACATTATCGTTAAGGAGAAAAAAGGTTTACAGATAATTTCACATAAACAAACAAGAAAACATAACTTATTTTTTAAAGTTTGAGGCAAACTCGCTTACGTCAAATGAATCATTAACAACGAATATGTGTTAATTTTATTGTAAAAGAATTGTGGCATTTATACAATTACTTCACACCAAAATATAAAAATCTTTAGCAAATCGAGAAGTATAATTTTGGTTTTGAAGTGGAGACATTTCTTTCCAAATAATTGTTGTTTTTTCTAGTTAGTTTTGATGTATTACCATTCAAAGAATGTTTTACTTATATGTCTTTCGACTTCTGTTAATCTGTATTAATCCAGTGTTTTACTTATATGTCTTTTGACTTAATCTGTATTAATCCGGTGTTTTACCTACGACCCATATGCTTAAATCCATTCAATTTAACGTCTTATTATCGTACATACCTGGATGATGGCTCCTGTCAGAATAAATATGAACATTGTGGAGGTGTCCAGCGAAAGTAGCGAAAATAAATTCGTTGTGTCCATCTTTATCAATTCGGCGTATATAACTGCTAGTGGTATTAGATCTGAAAATAGAGAATATATTATTGCTTTCTGTTTTCAGTAATATTTCCGTTCCTTGTTAAAAGTAATTGTTAATATATGCATTATCATAGATACAAGCGTCACGTAAATATGAATTTCTTAATATTATATCTCTTATACACATAAAATATTTAAAATCAACCTATCTGTTGCATTTATAAGTATAATGCATTATAATGTATACATTCCTTATCACTCTCACATAGTAATTACAATGGAGCTTCAGACAGTTAAGTTTGCTTATTTATAATATTTTAAAATATATCAAGATTTTGACATTTTTGCACCTGATTCTTCAAGCACGTGTCTTTTATAGAAATGCTCCAGCTGTCATTCAATAATCAGGTGAACATTGAAAGATTCTCTAAAATTACTCACAAATCGATTCAAAATTAATCGATTTCATAAATACATTCCCAATAGGGATAATACAACATCTTTCTTCTTCTTGTGTAGAGAGTTTTACGACACCTTTATAATCCACCAAGTGTAAAACAATTTGGTCTTATGGGAGAATTATTAATAATTATAAATAAAGATTTTATAGTAAGAAAGATACTCCTGTCACTCTTTATGAAAACCATCGACCCATAACAAGCGATGTTGGTGTATTTCTGGGCACGCAGAAAAAAATGAAATTATCTCCCCTGTCCAACCTAGTCGACTGTGGGACACCACTAGTTTCAACAGTCACTGGTTAAATTCTTCTTCAACTAAGAAGGGAGAGAAGTCATAACCTCTCAGGAATACATTAATTATTGTAGTGCACTAAAACCCTTATTTTATGACAACAGTTTTGAAATTATTTCAATCAACATATTTTTTTTCATTTCTCGCTCTATTTTATTTTAACCCACTGTCTTGTTTCATTAAATTCCAGGTTAAAATAGATTATTGAACTTTATCTCGTCCCATCACGTTTATATGAGTGATATAGACTTTATTGAAAGAGGAGAATTTTGGGGGTGGGGGCTTCAAAACTAGAGTAAATATTAAATGTTAGTAACGTAGGGTTAGAGATGTTCGTGACATTATATGTTTGTAACGTAGGGTTAGAGATGTTCGTGACATTATATGTTTGTAACGTAGGGTTAGAGATGTTCGTGACATTATATGTTTGTAACGTAGGGTTAGAGATGTTCGTGACATTATATGTTTGTAACTTAGGGTTAGAGATGTTCGTGACATTCATTCACTGAGCGTCTCTGTACTCGTGTATATAAAAGAAAGTTTTTTATAAAAAAAAGATCGGTTTAAATTTTCCAGCAAGCAAAGGAATGATTAATTAGAACACGATTTTACTCTTCTACTTTCTCTCGTTCCATAATTCACACGCACACGTCACAATTGCCATTAATGATAGTTTGTTTCACATTTAAATTAGCTTAGAAAATAATAGATTATGGTCTTTTAAAAGTATATTTACAAGAAATAAGTGCAAAATATTTTTCTCACCCGAACTGACCCCAGTCAGTGAGGTACAGGTGATTACCAAGTAGTGCCATTCCAACAAAATGCCTGTCAGGCGAAAGGTAAATGAGTCTTCGATTCCTGCCTTCGAAGTCTGTGCACTCTATCAAGTCTGTCCCGGAATCAGCCCAGAACAATTGGTTGTCTGTGGAACGAAGTAAACAGTTTTTATTTTTCATCATTTACACTCCGAAATGTGAAATTAACTAACTCTCCAAATTGTAAATGTAGCTATTATAATTTCCATACCATTGTCTATTTTTTCAAATAAACATTTAAGTACGGCATTTATAAGTGGTCCGTAGTTTGTCGGTGTCAGGGCTGCTTTCACTGTTTGCATCGAAACGTACATTACAACATGTTCAAACTTAATCTGTATACATGCACAGTCTCCTTGATGACGTCCGATATAATAGCTAACAGTCATTGGCTATGAAAGTTTTAAGAGCCAAACACGTGATATAGTTATGTCAAACGTTCGCTAAGATTTACTCATTGCATTTATGTTTATGGTAGCTAATCTTTTCTATTATCATAAAATAACTAGACATTCCATTCTACAATGAACAAGCAGTTTTTATTTCTTCAAACTGATGAATTAGAAAATACTTGACTTGTTAATATGTGTGTTGATATTGTTAATTGAAACGTAAGTAGATGAAACATATTTCATGTAATTATGTTTACATTTACAATATTTCGTTCTCTGTGATGAAATATAGGAAGATTACCTCATTTCAGGGATTGGCAAATTAAAAGCAAATTCTTTTGTTCTATAGCACTTATAATAATCTCTATTAAATCTATGTGGTGTATTGCTTATTTACAAGTTTTATCATAATCCGGAAAAGAACGCATAAGCATAAAAAAGCATCAGCATAAAAACACAACAGAAACATATTTCATGCAGAAAACGTATTTGGTAACCAAAGACGTGCATCACTAGCAATAACATATTTAAGTGAACAATGTTCACACTTACGTGTCTTTAAGTTGTGTTATACTGCCCTACTAATGCTGGCATTTATTTATTAAGACTGTCGTACGGATATAACAGCTAAACGCTCAGTATATATTATTTGTATTTTAAAATGTGTTCGTGATAACAACTAACTGTGACCAAATATATTTTCAGTATGGGATTTTGAAGATTTGATACATATATATCATCCATTAAAGATTTTCATGCATACGTTGTTTTTTTACATCGTCCGTGGAAGAAAAATATTTTTGCAAACAAATGAAAACAAATGCCAGGAACTTTAAGGGAAAAATCACAAGGAGAAGATACGTAATCGGTCATTTTCCATTCCTTCTTTTAGTTAAGTTATGGACACATTTTCCTAAAATGAAAGTGTATTCTTACTGTCTGAATCAAGTGCTATTGCGGATGGGTATTTAATGGACGTTGCGACAAGTGTTCTTCTGTCACTTGCATCGTAATTAGCTCGCTCTATTTTGGGGCTCCTTCCAGTTTGACTCCAAAACATCAATCTGAAATGAAGAAGAAAGATGTTGTTACGAATATTTCTCCCATCACAATACTAAATATACCCCTTGTAAATTTAAGCTATGATTAGCTTTACTCATCGGCAGCAGTATCTTTACTGCTATCAGTGGCTGATCTGACATCATTACAGTTATCATTACTCCTACTACTAACAGTTATATGTCTATTAATACGTATGCTAAGCAATATAAATAATACGTTCAGCACCGACAAGTATAATCCGAGTAAATATCTTCAAAGGAAAAATAAACAATGGAAAGAAACCAAAATTTATATACATTATTCGAATATTCTTACATACTTAAACTGATTGTAAAATGAAATGATGGTGTATTAGCTGTATTTTATCTTGAAAGGGGAAGAAACTACAACCATTTACCCATTCATTTTATCCAAAGTGATCGCCCTTGGTTCATCGAGATCTGTACTGACTAGAAGTTTATGTGAAAGGTTTGTTATTGTTAAGAGACCAATTGTATTGTTTCTGGCTTCAGTATAAAATATTAATCTTGACGCAGTATCAACAGCGATACCGTATGGTTTTGAATCTGAAAAAAAATAATGATGAAATTTAATTAGATAGTGTGAAAAATTACAAAATTGCATTTTTAAATTTAGCTATGAACGTTTTAGCATAAAGAGAATGCTAACAATACTATTTGAAAACAGTCGCTAATAAGAGAACGTGTAGGTAAATAGAATGCTTATTAGGAGAGTCATACTTACTCCTTCCCAAAAAGTACATCATTCTGAAGTCAGTGTTGTTGAGACGCGAGCTGCATATTTCACCACGCGCAATGTCTGTCCATATTTCCCATAGATATGTGACTGTAACTTCTCGTTTCAAGATCCATGTGAATAACAGACACATCGTCAGTCACGAGAATAATCTCTTGAGGGATGACATCTAAGTTAAACAAAGTTTATTACTTTTTAAAATGTTATGCAATTTTAAAAATAAAATAAAATACAAAACATGGGTTTAGTATATATATTGTTCTTAAAGGACTCATTTTATCAGTCACATGGAATGTGAATGGAATGTGGATGGAATGTGTCATCTAGAATTGGGATATATTTTTCTCCTAATGTATGATTACTTCTACTGCCAAATTTGACCGGTATCATGTATTTGAACATTTCTCAACACACCAACAAAAAAAGTAATTCATAAACACAGAAACTGTTAACAGTTCGAAGTATATGATGAATTATATCATCATTAATTACCAGCTGTATAAAAAGCCTGGAAGCCTTTGTATGATGAGGATAACTCAATTTTAAATCGGATTGACATTGTGTTTTGAGTTGATCTCTGCACTGGAGGTAATGTCACACCGCAAAAACGTGATGCAAGAATGGGAGAATCTGGAGATTCTCCGTCCAATACCTTTCATAATAAAATAAAGAAGTCAATAAACTACAGTATACAAATCATTGTTACTACATTTTATACAGTTCTGAAGTGCGGAATTGAGTATGCTAGATGACAAACTTATGTGACCTAAATGATTTGGAAAATTCAGTTTTCATTATGTTTCTACAAAGTTTGTGTATATACCATACCAATATAAATAAGTAACATTATAAGTTTACCTTTTTATTCATGGTATGAATCATAAATTAACTTTTCAATAGCTTTACCACCAAATATGGAGTACTATTTCACATTCGTATTAAGAACATATAAATTGATTTTCGATTAAGTCAAATTAATGAAATTCGATTATTCTAGTTAACATCGACTGACCAGACGCGTAATTATGACAATCAAATAAACGAATCAGAACACTAAACATGAATAAAGTGAATAAATAATTTTAGCAATCATGTTATCCTGTAATATTTTTAAAAAAATAATGTAATTAATAAATTGTCAACAAATATAGGTTAAGCGTAGACACTCTGGAAACACAGTAATTTGATTGTCTGAAGAAACACACACACTTACTAATGCTTTCGGAATGTAATAATTCAGTAACATATGATAATGATAGGATACGATTATTAACATAGAAAAAACACAGGGGACAATTCTATACAAGATATAAGCAATGCGGTGTGCATTTCCAAGTCAGATAGTATCGCAAATTGTGGTAAGAAAAGAGTGTATTGTTGCCTACTAGAACATCCATTCTTCAGCATAAATGTTTTCATGAAAAGCGCACGTCTAAACGACCATTTACAGTTTATTGACCCATCTATTTTGTAGGGCATAATAATCTTAATGTCAAAGACAACCGACAGAACATGCGTACAAACAGTCACAGACAACGGCACAGCTTACTTTTCTCGGTGTGTCCAACTCTGATTAATGTTGTATATATATCACTAACTTCCGGCGTCCTAAAATCATCTGTTGCTTATGACATTTGTGGAACATCATTACACTTGTCATTTTGAACTGATCAGAAGTACGTATGTTTCAATGCCGTGTAGGCTGTCAACCTCCCTTAGAGAAGTAGGGAAATTATTTCAATACTGGTGTGGCTCTGGATACGAACAGGTGAGGTGAGCAGGATTTGAACCTAAACATACAGTACTACCAATTAACTTGGTGTGGTTTGGTCTCTGAACTATTGTAGCAGTCTGCTTTGTGAATGTCATCAATTGTGCGATATGTAGTGTCAACGCAAACTAATTATTGATTCTATCGGACTTTGACATTCGGGCATGACAATTCCGTGCTTTATGAAAGGAAAGCACATTTCCGCCCGTGTATTGGTGCATGTCAAAGGTAGCGTCACGACTACGGTCTGCCTTACTGGACTTATTCCTGGTTGGTGTTGTTGAGAAACTGATATTGAACTGTATGTACTTTGCACAAAGTGAGATAATCCACTGCTGAATATACCAGGGATTGTAATTTAAGTTAACAGTAAGCTGCTATGCAACTGCATTAAAATGAAAGGGTAAAAGTAGTTTTTAAAAAAAAGACAGCAGAAACAAAATGAGTTTTTTGTGGTTTGCGTTGTCTTCATTCCCAGTGCGAGAATGAAATTAGTTAAATGACCACAGAAGTGAACTTGGTTTCGAATTTTAACAATTATATTTATTAACTTTTCATCTTTATTTTTAACTAGTGGTGTTTGTGTGTGTGAATATGTGTTAATCGTAGTAAATTCACTTTAACCCTCCATTCTCTTCTTTGAGTGTCACGCGTTCACCTCACATGCAATCAACCGCATACATAAAACATCTGACTCAATATACAACATGACACACAGTATCTCACCTCAACATAATCGGTGTTACAGTTAATTCCAAACGTCAAATTAAATCTTGTGAAGTTGAGAGTAACGCGATACATCTGTGGCTGGGTAATGACATAGACACATTCCTGACCACTTAGGTAATTACTCGCGGGCGTTGAGGGAGAAGATATCGAAGAACGTTGTGCAGTAAACACTGACCCGCATGCTTGAGATAAAGAGCGAAAATATGTTTGTTTTTATTTCATCACATGATTTATAACTACAACACCACGTGAAACAGTTACGTTATTTGCTATAGCAACATCTACCAGTACTTTCACTTAATCAACTCAGCCAGTTTATCAAATGTTACAATGGATATCAAATGGAAAGCATTACATAGAGACGATCTGAAGCTGATGGTAAAAATTAAAACAATATATGAAATCTGATATTTAATTCTTCTTAAATGTTCAGAGGACATCTAAATGATGTTTGAAATGATCAAGAAAGATCTATATGTATATTGAAGTCGGGACAATGAATATTTTTTTTCATTCACGTACCAGGATTATTTCAACAACTAGAGACAGTATTAAGATCAATTTAAAAAATTAGAAAACTAAACAAAGCTCGGAAAAGAGAAGTCATAGAACTCATTACTGTCAAAACACAGTATTGAAGGAGAGGTTTTACGCATGTGGAATATACATGTGATACGAGCATTGACACTGAACATTGACAATAACACATAATGGATTTACCTCCTATAGCAGACAGACAAGTAGATCTGCGAGAAGCCAAAGAAACTTTTTGGCAGACAGACAAAAAGATCTGCAAGAAGACAGAGAAATCCGCAAGACAGATAGATGCGCATGAAGACATACAAAGAAGGCCTCATCAAACATCCTGATTCAAAGAACCCCATAAGGTCAGTTTTTGAGACAAGCGAATGGAACGTCAACAGGACATTCAGAAATAAAAGTATTCTGGAACTTTGAATTAAGGAATGATCGCATAATCTGCATAAAGACCGACAGTTGTAGATTCATTAAGTCTGTCAGAACACGAACCATACATACTGTGACGCCAATGAGACCTAGATTTATAAATTTAATGTCATTAATTTTGATATAGTAAGAACCATTTCCAGAGTAAATATAATGCTATAAGTGCAATAAGAACCACCGTAGCTAGTAAATTTTGTTTTAATTTGAAATAAGAATCTGATTTCCGCATTAATTTGTATTGCATTATAATATATTGAAAATAAACCAGCTCACAAATATATTAATTATATATAAATATGCTTGAATAATTTGCTTACCAACATCGTACAGAGCTCTGAAACCCCTGTAGGATAAAGCGTTGTTTGTCTTGAAACGGATACTCATTATATTTCGGGTGGATTTCAAAGTCGGAGGGATGCTGGAACCACAGAGTCGATTGCCAATCAATGGAGAAGTAGAATATCCTCCATCCCTTACCTTCGGGAATTAAAATGGATTTCAAATAAAAGTCTTAATCGATCACTCTACATGTTCAACAATTAGCACGACACAGGGGAAGCACATCAAATACTGGGAAAATGTATGTTAAAAACGTGTATCTTACTATAGTCTTAAGATAAATCAGATTTGGTGTTGGGAAGGAAATATAATGATCATCAGTCATAGGTCATGGGTGAATATCATATTGTATTATATTGAATGAAATATAAGTACGAGTATATTATTTTCAAATTTAGAAAATCAGTGGCATTTTGAATGATACAAATGATACGAATAAGGGAGATAGTGTTGCTCATAAATGCGAGAGAGAGAGAGAAGAGACAGACAGTAAACATAAAAAAGAAAGAAGGAGGAGAAATTGAAATGGGCAGACAAAGCGAACTTAAACGGGGACTAAATCAAAAGCATATTTAGTAAATGCCACAAGAGAGCTCGGAAGAGAGTTGGAGACCGAGAGATAAAGAGTCGAGTTAGAAATATAAGATAAATACACACACGAAGGCATACAAACACAAACAAACATATTTAATGCAGATACCGCCAAAGCCATTAATAAAAATAGAGGTATAAATGTCACTACAGAATAGTTATGTATATAAAAGTGAGTTAATGGAAAGGGAGAACATTTTCACCTATCAAAAGACATACAAATCACCACTCAGAATTTAAATTAGCAATGAAAATATTATACATACTCTATGATGCCTTAAATAACTTCTTATCCTACCTCAACAAAATCGTCATGACAGCCTGACCCACTTTGCAGCATAAAATCAGTAAAGTTAAGACGTATATAGTATCCCGGTTGCTGACTAATGACGTAAGTGCAATCAATATTGTCCGGATAATTTGATGGAAATGACGGAGATTGAATCACGCCTTGCTTTGAGAAATACGATTCCGTACAGGCTGCAAATTAAAATAAATATTATCCATCCGGCTCATCTGATTGACTCTTCCATAGCTGTCAATAATAAAAATGTATTCCAGTAAATGTAAAACAAAAACAAGTTATGCAAACATTGACAATAAAATAACTCACATGTTGTATAGAAAAGCTGAAACCCTTGGTAATTTGTCAAAGTATCGCTCTTGAAATGAATCCATGCGAGGTGTTGTGATGTTGTCTGAGTTGGCGGTGTTGTTGTACCACAAAACCTTTGTCCAAGAAGTGGGGATGTTTGAAGCCCGCCATCTCGAATCTGGAATTATATAGATGTAATATTGTAATAATGCCGAGCCACATACAGATTTTCTGAGAATTAAATTGTAATGTTATTATTATCTGTTTGTCTTCAATCTCTAAATAACTAAAATCTCTAAGTAATATTTATATAATCACATCTCAATGTATACTGGCTATCATATCATAAAAATCATATTAAAGTTCTCCAAACGAAACTCTCTAAATCATTAATACACAGAAAAGTGTACGAGAGAAAGGAATTTGAGAAACATAACTGGAAGATAATATTGTCTAGGCAGTCAACTCATAGCGTGCATAGCAGAAAGCTATGACACAAAAAATAATATTAAATTGATTAAATTATACCCACTTCTCTAAATTGTAAAATACACTTTATATTGTGTATAAAATTTAAATTATTTAGTTTCACCTGAAGTACTGTAAATCATTCTGATACTCGATATTGGTATATTTAATTCTGAAAAGGTAGAAATTTCGGACACTAATGACGATATTCCAACTACATATAATGTAATGAACATCACATCTATGAGTGTTATTAAACTTACATAGTGTTGGTGTGCATTAATGGGAGTTTAATAGGATTAACCTGTCATAGATATGTTAGTCATAGACTATTAGTGTCAAATATGGAAATACTATACTATAACGCACTTAATGATTACCTCCAGAGAGTCATTTAAACAACTGCTACCACCTTGCAAGCTGAAATATATGAATGACAAAGTAATGCGGTACCCAGTTGTAGGCATACGTATGAGGTAGACACAATCCATGTTGCTGGGATAGTAGGATGGGTATGATGGAGACTGAATGTACCCTTGTGCAGATGTAAATATTCCTCCACATGCTGTAACAGATATAAATTTTTAAGTCTTATACTTACCTTTTATTATCACTTTCACTAATCCATTTATGCATCTGATCACATTTCATCCATCACCTACTAAAGAGAACATATTTTCAGCTCAAATAACCACTATTTCAACGTGATGATCAACTTCAAAAGTTTTTCAGTATTTTTTCTAACTTAAGACTATATTGAAAACACGACGCCTTGTAAAAGCTAACTTTAAGATTTGCTTATATTAAGCAATTAATAAATTATATTAACTGTTGCATTAATTTTTGAAAAGTTATATTGTTGAAATAATACAAACAATGAACAACATTGTTGTTATTATGACACTTCACTATGTGCGAAAATAATGTTGATAAACATTTTTACTAGTGTAGCTAGCTTGAAATCCTCTGTAGCCTCCACTGCCATTGCTTCGAAAGCGGATGGACATACTGCCTTGTGACGACTTGAGAAATGGCGGAATTGTACTTCCGCAAAACCTTGAACCGATTTGAGGGGAAGTTTGGGTGCTGCCATCTCGAATCTGAAAGTTACAGACGGCATTTATTTTGTAAACTTGGATAGATCTTATTCTCTTTTCATGTTCACTCTACACGAAACTCTAAAATTCTTCAAGAAATATGATTGATGCTATTTCCATATTCCATATTGGGTGTTTTTCCTCTTTGCTCCTCTGTTTCTATATCTCTATCTCGTTTATTTTCTCAGGCTTTCATTGCTATCAGAAGCTATAAATATTGTCTGTCTAATTGTAAGTTATGTCTATTAGGTTCTCGATCATTATACACGTTATATAGAATATTCATTGCATGAAATAGCGATGACGCGTTCTTTATGCCGAGAAAAATGTAATATCTTACACTGAGTAAAACGTTATGTCGTTTTACAGTGAGAAAACGGTCATGTCTTCTTACACTAAGCACCCGATCGTGTGGTCTTACAGTGAGCATCAGACCATGCCGTTTTACTGTGATCAAAATGCAATATCGTTTTAAACTAAGCAACAAGTCACGTCGTATTGTACTAAGCAAAAGGAATTGTTGCTTGACGCTAAGCAAAGCGTCATATCGTCTTACACTGAGCTTAAAGGACATGTTGTCTTATACTCTTTGTAGCGGAGTAAATTTGCATATCCCTATTTCTAAATTTAATTGTTATATAAATTGTTATATCGTCAAAGTGACCCGACCTTGGACACTCCTATGATGGTACTTTTTGTGTCAAAGTCGGAAATAAACAGATAAGTTGGAGAATATGCTAAAAATTGCTAATGCAAACCAAACTAGTTTCAACTGGATGAGTAGTTTTTCTGACTAATAGTCTCACAATTGCTCATAGCAAATGCATCCAATGGGGATGGACCGAAAGTTCCTAGTTGAACAAGTACTCTATTCTAATCACTTTGAATTTGAACATAACTCGAGCCTGGTCATAAAGGCGATCATTATATAGCTTGTGGTAAATTAACTGAATGATATGAACTGAAAGAATGGAATTAAATATTTCGTACATGTATGCTATTGATCTATGAATTAGAGAGTGCTTATGTAAATTAACCATTATTTCTATGTTCACTAATTTGCCTCTGTTACATATTAACCTGGTGAAATTTGATCGATGCTATATTTCTTATGCTGCTTGTGTATCGGGCTAATGTAATTGTTGCAGGATTTGTAAGTTGAGAATGTTTGCAAGAGAGAAAGGAGTTTAGAGATAAAATATGCCTGAAATCTAGTGCTGATTTAATTTTACTTTTGAGGAGGAACAGTCCTTTTGTTTCTCTTTTCATATCAGACTACACTGACTACTGTACTCTGCTTGGTCACAATGGTGTGTGCATCCAGCGTTGTCGTCACACTTATCAATAAAACATGTTGCTCTAAGTTGATTCCTGTGAATTCCATTCAAGAGACAATACTGTGAAAATTAGTGGCCTTGAATTTGGTTTCGAAAATTCACAATGGTTATTTTGATTACTCCTCGTGGTATATTGAGTAAATGAACATGGATTTGCTTGATTTGATTTAAATTTAAGGGCATTATCCATAATTAATCCTCAAGGTTGTTAATCTTCTAATATGTGTGTGGAGAGAGAGAGACGGATATATATAGAGAGAGATAGACACATAGACAGACAGACAGACAGACAGACAGATAGATAGATAGATAGATAGATAGATAGATAGATAGATAGATAGATAGATAGATAGATAGATAGATAGATAGATAGATAGATAGATAGTTAGATAGATTGATTGATACTTATTTTTATGTGTTTGTGTCTATGCATATGTTAGTTCATGTGTACAGAAAATAATACTTAGCAACACTCACCTGTTGTCTACTTCATTAGCAACATGTTTTAATACATTTTGTTTATCTCTATGTCACATTATTTTAGTTCCTCATTGTTTTCTCTTGTATGTTATAAAAAAATAAAACTTATGAAAATATAATATATTATACACTACTGAAGTTTGCACGAAAATTGCCTAATGTCATGAAAATCCCTAAGAAAGCATATTTTAATGGTCAGTATCTCATAGTCTTGCTCAAGTAGACCTACTGATATTTTAAACCTCTTTTGATCGAATTTGTACATACAATCATGTAATGATTCAAGGAAATGCCTATAAGCTACATATAAGATCATCCCAAGTTTACAACGGGTAAAGATCCATGTAGTAAAGTCTAAATCTCTTTGTCCATTCATTTTATGCTGATGTACAACAATGTTAATCATGAAATTTACGTTTACAAAGAATGATCTCTATAGAAGGGTATGGCCGAATATTTATACACACCTCAATGTAGTCATAAGGACATCCAGTTCCCCCTTCCAAATTGAAATAGGTAAATGTAAGACCGACAAAGTAACCGGCTGCTTGACTGATGACGTAGACGCAGTCAAGGTTGTTTGCGTAGTAGTTGCTAGGATACGACGGAGAATGTATAGTTCCGTACTGAGCGTTAAAATAACCGCCACACTCTGTCAGAAATAACGTTTGAGACATATTTTTGTTTAATAGCATGACTTAATTTTATAATGTTATAAGTATGTTCTATGTAACATATAATTTCGTCTTCAGTGGTCAGTAAATAATGAATGAATTAAAATAAAATGCATGTATGAGTCGTTTTAGATTCTATATATATGAAAATCCTTTAATATAAATGCATAATTTATTTACCCGAAAATACAGCTTGAAAACCGTTATAGTTGATGGAACTGTCAGACTTGAAGTGAATAAACATGTAATTCTGTGTCGTTGTCTGAGTTGGTGGAGTTGTTGTACCACACAATCGAGGACCCAAGACTGGTGAAGTGAGATATCCGCCATTACGTATCTAAAATCAAACACACTTTTAATCAAATGTTTCTTAAATTTATATAATAGATTCGAAAACGAAAAAAGTAAACTTCTGTAGCCTGTTGCAACAGTCTTGGTCCGTATTTATGTTTGTCTAAGTCTTATTCTTTCTCACTGCCTCATTCACTCACTCACTCGCACTATATGACTTTATATCTCTGTCTCTGAAAGGGTTACACTAGTCTGTGAGTATGACAAAAGTGCTGAGTTGAATATGTAACCATACCGTCTGACGTGGAAGTTGAATTTCAATAAAAGCATAAATGTCAAAAAGTAAATATTTGGGGTAATAATGTATGCATACAGTTTGCATGTCTCTCTTACCCATCGTATTAGAAATAGGTTTGAAATGTGCACACGGTATGTAAATCAATATACAAAAATATTTGTGCACAATGTTTGACATTAGTTAAACATATATTTACAAAACTATTATGCATAGTGTTGATAGGCATGACGTATGAAATTAAATTGCACTTATTGAAGTATTATGTATTGAATAAGTTCTGAAATAAGTGGTGCATTCAATGGGAAGTACATAGGAGCACATATACTTAATTTCCTATTATTAACCTGCAATTTAAATGAAAATGTCATTTCATTTGTCAAGAATCAGACATACATTTATGATAGTGTTAGGAAGTATGTATGTATGCTTGTGTGTGTGTATGTGTGTGTGTGTGTGTGTGTATGTGTGTGTGTGTGTATGTGTGTATGTGTGTGTGTGTGCACTCTCACACCAACTTGGATTATGAATAGAACTAAATAAAAAAAATGTACAAATAAATGACTTATGAAAATCAAATGACAGATTAAGTGCAGAAAATATTTATAAAGAAACCAACTAGTTTAAACATTGTCATATTTTAATTTCTCTACTTCTGGGTATGAAAGACACTATTTATTGAATAGTTAATTAAATAGTTGTCTATTTCAATAGACGTGAAGCCAAACCTTTTGATAGAATAGGAATATGCTTCTGAATGTGTGATAAATATTTCTACCTCTGCCTTTATTTGCGACTTGTTTCTTTTATATATTTACTATCCATATATGTATTTTTCTTTATGAAATATATATTTTTGATAATTGTACAGCCCTTGCTCGTATTGCCGACATTTATATTGAGCACTGCACTTAGAATACACATGCAATATCGAAAATGAACCCTCCTAAAATGATTATTATTAGACATAGCCTGGAGTACCATCAAAATTAAATGACACTGATCATCACTACTAGTGAAACTCAATAGCGACAATTCTTGTTCATGCACGAGCCCACCTGAAATCTTGTTATAAATAAATGGCTTACTCACGTTACTGCATAATGCAAACATTCCTGAGAGGCAAACCAGTTAGCCTTAGCCATTGGCCCTACACGTGCTAATTATAGTTAAGCAGTGGCCATCTACTAGCCAGCATGAGCTGACCAATGGGTACTAAGAGAATACAATTTGGAAACCAATATTGTGGGAAATTATCACTTGCCGAGAAACTCCACATGAAATAAGACGTGCTCATTCACTCAGGTTTATTTAGCGGCTAAACAGAATGCAAATTGTTTGCATCTCTTTCAGCTTTTTCAGAACAACAATGTATTTCAATTTTTTGTGTACCTTGTGTGCTATTTTATTTGTTACCTTGTTCAGTAGAATACCTTGCAATTTATGCTGGTTGATTAATTGCGACTTACAGGCTTGTCATTGTTGGAAATTTGTTGTGAGCCAGACACAATGAATTTAGATCTCTGTAGGATAACGTTATGATTCAAGGCCATTTTCAATATAACCCTTATCTGTAAAATGTTGGTTATGACTAAGGGATTTTTCCTACTTTCATCGTTTGGTCTATAACTTTACCGTGTTGATATTACATAACTCTATCTGAAAATGTAAATGTAAATTTAATTTGTTAATTCTGAAAAACTGTATCTAGAAGTGCATGTGATTTGTGAAAAGACAAGTAGCTGAATTCATTCTCAATTTGTGGTGGACTAAATGATTGCGTTGAGTAATTGTAAAATATATTTTGAAGAATTATTAAGGAAAGAGATAGTCAATGCCTGTCCATCTGAAATTCTACAGAAGAATTATGGTTCTGTTTTAAAGCCATTGTCAAACTCCCTTTGTTACTTTACACCTGCCTTTGGCACCATTATATCCACATTTGGTACTTTGCATCTAGCTCACCTTTAATCTGGACATGGGTTGCCCGTGATTATTTCCACTGGTGGTATATGTAAGGATATGTTAAAAATTAATATGCAATTGTATAAATTTATTGTTCTAAATTATTAATGAGGATAAATAATATTGATAGAAAATTCCATCACAGATATAGTTTGGTCCTTTAAATTTAATGTAATTAAATTTCAAAAAGTAGTAATATAATATAAACATGAACGTAGGAATATAAGTTAATTTCTTGTTAATACTTAGGATATTTAACTCGTATTATGAATTTTAACAGTTGTATAATCTATTTATATCAGAATTATGAATTTGAAAAAATACATCCTTTATTCATTTCCTTATTATGTTATTGGTATATTATCTATTAGGTTATAACATTACACAAACAGACATATCTCTTTATGTTTATTATTAGACAATCCTATCAGATGAACAGACAATCTTTTCTCGTATATATATATGTATATCATCATGATTACATGACTCCCAATGCACTTTTAATTGGAGAATTGCATCGTATGTGCAAAAATACACCAATTAATATGTTGAAGTACATTAAAGCTGCGTTTCAACACAAAATTCAATTTCAACAAGTAATTGAGTGACTCTTTGTTATAATTGGAATATAAGAGATGGAGGGATACAAATTAATCACTGTGTAGTTCGGAAATTCTTAAATGAAAATTGTACTCTTTCTTGTTTAATATGACCATTAAAATATATGTCTCAGTAGATATACTCGATATTCAGACTCAGACCATAAGCATACCCATTTTCCTACAATATTAGTGATCATAACGACAGCAATACAAATAGGTAAAATGTGTTCTTACAAGCATAATATAAACAATGTACTACCTCTAAAAAGTCACTTGAGCAGTTGATTGACGTCTGTAAAGAAAAAACTGTAAAGGTGAGAGTAACGAAGTATCCACTTTGCTGACTGATGACATAAGTACAATCCATGTTATTAGGATAGCTGTTAGGATAGGAGGGGGATGTCAAAATACCGGAAGATGAAAATGTACCTCCACATGCTGTTAAAAGAAAGGATATGACAAGAAACACCGGGGAAAAAACTAAACATGTCAAAGACAAGTAAACGGAAATAATTAACACATATTCAGTAATAGATAAAAGAATATATGTATTCAAAAGAGTATATATTTTGTATTAAAACACATAAAGCAGCTGAGTAAATGTGAAATAAGATAGCATGTGATATGTGATTCAGCCCTTATAACTTAATATTACTGTTACAATTAAGACTGGACAAGGTGGAGTGGGGTTATACTCAATGTTCGACTGACACAAAATATCTCAACCTTCGGTTTGGAAACATAACCTTTTACTCAGATTTATTCTTTACAAACAATTAAAATATTTCAAGAGATGTTCTCCAAATAAATAAATAATCCATTTTGAAAAATAATAAGAGATCACCTTTGACTACAATCACTTGTGTAGAAATCCACACCTTATATAGATTACTTAGAGAATGTGATATGCATTTAAGGATGTCTGCGTTACTTTCGAGTTTCGATAATTGTAATAAGTTATTAATGCAAAGATGTATGCGTTTCTAAATTGTGTTTGTGGTCGTGTGCATGTTCTCATGTGAAACTTAGTTAAAATATTGACTTTATTTATAAACATTCTAACTTGTATATGATGCTTGAAATCCGCTATATGTTTCAGAGGTATCTGTCTTAAAACGCATCCACATCAGGTTCTGAGTTGTTGTTTGGACTGGCGGGAGTTGTGAACCACACAATCTAGTTCCAAGAATAGGTGAAAATGAGTAACCACCGTTTCGAATCTGCAATAAATGTAAAATTTATTGTAAAGATTTACAAAACACATGTTGTCTTTATTTTAGGAAATACGAGGTTTGTGATTGATTGTACAGAGAATGAGTTGGAGGAATGAAATTAATGTAGTCGGTAGGTTTCTTAATGAAATGCAATATATCTACACTTTTCCTGCAGTCTTACAAATAAACCTGTTTTTTCGTGTTTCATACGACATCTGAAACTCTTAGTTTTGAAATAAGTAATTGATATGTAAAATTCAGTTCCATTAATACTGGTATTATTCGACATAGGACACTTTCCATTTCATCATTCTGTTTTGTCTTTCCATATAGCATTTATTTCAAGAAAAATGTTCCACATAAAGTTTAGCAATTACATCAATTATCTTAAGTCAATTTGTCAATGTGCGGTTACATTCATTAGTTATTTTCTATACTTACAATATATATATATATTAAAAGCAAAATACTAAATTACGAGAATTATCACAATTATATAAAGACATATTGAAAACTAATGCATACCTAACTTGACATGTAGATTCAAAAGTAAAGTTATAAACCAAACAACACAATATTTCGTAATAACAAAGACATACAATATTAGTGATCATAACGACAGCAATAGAAATAGGTAACATTTGTTTTTACAAGCATAAAATAAACAAAGTACTACCTCTAAAAAGTCACTTGAGCAGTTGACTGATGTCTGTAAATAAAACGCTGTAAATGTGAGAGTAACGAAGTATCCACTTGGCTGACTGATGACGTAAGTACAATCCATGTTATTAGGATAGCTGTTAGGATAGGAGGGGGATGTCAAAATACCGGAAGAAGATGTAAATGTACCTCCACATGCTGTAAAAAGAAGGGATATGTCAAGAAAAACGGAAAAATACTAAACTTGTTAAAGACAAGTAAACGGAAGTAATTAACACATTTTCTGTAATAGATAAAAGAATTATATGTATATTCAAAAAAATATATGTTTTGTATTAAAACACATAAAGCAGATGAGTAATTGGGAAATACGATAGCATGTGATATGGGACTGAGCCCGTATAACTTAATATTACTGTTACAATTAAGACTGGACAAGGTGGAGTAGGGTTATACTCAATGTTCGACTGACACAAAATATCTCAACCTTCGGTTTGGAAACAGAACCTTCTACTCAGATTTATTCTTTACAAACAATTAAATTATTCCAAGAGCTGTTCTCCAAATAAATAAATAATCCCTTTTGAAAAATAATAAGAGAACACTTTTGACTACAATCACTTGTGTAGAAATCCACACTTAATTAGATTACTTAGAGAATGTGATATGAATTTAAGGATGTCTGCGTTACTTTCGAGTTTCGATAATTGTAATAAGTTATTAATGCAAAGATGTATGCGTGTCTAAACTGTGTTTGTGGTCGTGTGCATGTTCTCATGTGAAACTTAGTTAAAATATTGACTTTATTTATAAACATTCTAACCTGTATATGATGCTTGAAATCCGCTATATGTTTCAGAGGTATCTGTCTTAAAACGCATCCACATCAGGTTCTGAGTTGTTGTTTGGACTGGCGGGAGTTGTGAACCACACAATCTAGTTCCAAGAATAGGTGAAAATGAGTAACCACCGTTTCGAATCTGCAATAAATGTAAAATTTATTGTAAAGATTTACAAAACACATGTTGTCTTTATTTTAGGAAATACGAGGTTTGTGATTGATTGTACAGAGAATGAGTTGGAGGAATGAAATTAATGTAGTCGGTAAGTTTCTTAATGAAATGCAATATATCTACACTTTTCCTGCAGTCTTACAAATAAACCTGTTTTTTCGTGTTTCATACGACATCTGAAAATCTTAGTTTTGAAATAAGTAATTGATATGTAAAATTCAGTTCCATTAATACTGGTATTATTCGACATAGGACACTTTCCATTTCATCATTCTGTTTTGTCTTTCCATATAGCATTTATTTCAAGAAAAATGTTCCACATAAAGTTTAGCAATTACATCAATTATCTTAAGTCAATTTGTCAATGTGCGGTTACATTCATTAGTTATTTTCTATACTTACAATATATATATATATTAAAAGCAAAATACTAAATTACGAGAATTATCACAATTATATAAAGACATATTGAAAACTAATGCATACCTAACTTGACATGTAGATTCAAAAGTAAAGTTATAAACCAAACAACACAATATTTCGTAATAACAAAGACATACAATATTAGTGATCATAACGACAGCAATAGAAATAGGTAACATTTGTTTTTACAAGCATAAAATAAACAAAGTACTACCTCTAAAAAGTCACTTGAGCAGTTGACTGATGTCTGTAAATAAAACGCTGTAAATGTGAGAGTAACGAAGTATCCACTTGGCTGACTGATGACGTAAGTACAATCCATGTTATTAGGATAGCTGTTAGGATAGGAGGGGGATGTCAAAATACCGGAAGAAGATGTAAATGTACCTCCACATGCTGTAAAAAGAAGGGATATGTCAAGAAAAACGGAAAAATACTAAACTTGTTAAAGACAAGTAAACGGAAGTAATTAACACATTTTCTGTAATAGATAAAAGAATTATATGTATATTCAAAAAAATATATGTTTTGTATTAAAACACATAAAGCAGCTGAGTAATTGGGAAATACGATAGCATGTGATATGTGACTGAGCCCGTATAACTTAATATTACTGTTACAATTAAGACTGGACAAGGTGGAGTAGGGTTATACTCAATGTTCGACTGACACAAAATATCTCAACCTTCGGTTTGGAAACAGAACCTTCTACTCAGATTTATTCTTTACAAAGAATTAAATTATTCCAAGAGCTGTTCTCCAAATAAATAAATAATCCCTTTTGAAAAATAATAAGAGAACACTTTTGACTACAATCACTTGTGTAGAAATCCACACTTAATTAGATTACTTAGAGAATGTGATATGAATTTAAGGATGTCTGCGTTACATTCGAGTTTCGATAATTGTAATAAGTTATTAATGCAAAGATGTATGCGAGTCTTTGTTGAGTTTGTGTGCGTGTGCATGTTCTCATGTGAAACTTAGTTAAAATATTGACTTTATTTGTAAACATTCTAACTTGTATATGATGCTTGAAATCCGCTATATGTTCCAGAGGTATCTGTCTTAAAACGCATCCACATCAGGTTCTGAGTTGTTGTTTGGACTGGCGGGAATTGTGAACCACACAATCTAGTTCCAAGAATAGGTGAAAATGAGTAACCACCGTTTCGAATCTGCAATAAATGTAAAATTTATTGTAAAGATTTACAAAACACATGTTGTCTTTATTTTAGGAAATACGAGGTTTGTGATTGATTGTACAGAGAATGAGTTGGAGGAATGAAATTAATGTAGTCGGTAGGTTTCTTAATGAAATGCAATATATCTACACTTTTCCTGCAGTCTTACAAATAAACCTGTTTTTTCGTGTTTCATACGACATCTGAAACTCTTAGTTTTGAAATAAGTATTTGATATGTAAAATTCAGTTCCATTAATACTGGTATTATTCGACATAGGACACTTTCCATTTCATCATTCTGTTTTGTCTTTCCATATAGCATTTATTTCAAGAAAAATGTTCCACATAAAGTTTAACAATTACATCAATTATCTTAAGTCAATTTGTCAATGTGCGGTTACATTCATTAGTTATTTTCTATACTTACAATATATATATATATTAAAAGCAAAATACTAAATTACGAGAATTATCACAATTATATAAAGACATATATTGAAAACTAATGCATACCTAACTTGACATGTAGATTCAAAAGTAAAGTTATAAACCAAACAAAAGGATATTTCGTAATAATAAAGACATACAATATTAGTGATCATAACGACAGCAATAGAAATAGGTAAAATTTGTTTTTACAAGCATAAAATAAACAAAGTACTACCTCTAAAAAGTCACTTGAGCAGTTGACTGATGTCTGTAAATAAAACGCTGTAAATGTGAGAGTAACGAAGTATCCACTTGGCTGACTGATGACGTAAGTACAATCCATGTTATTAGGATAGCTGTTAGGATAGGAGGGGGATGTCAAAATACCGGAAGAAGATGTAAATGTACCTCCACATGCTGTAAAAAGAAGGGATATGTCAAGAAAACGGAAAAAAACTAAACTTGTTAAAGACAAGTAAACGGAAGTAATTAACACATTTTCTGTAATAGATAAAAGAATTATATGTATATTCAAAAAAATATGTTTTGTATTAAAACACATAAAGCAGCTGAGTAATTGGGAAATACGATAGCATGTGATATGGGACTGAGCCCGTATAACTTAATATTACTGTTACAATTAAGACTGGACAAGGTGGAGTAGGGTTATACTCAATGTTTGACTGACACAAAATATCTCAACCTTCGGTTTGGAAACAGAACCTTCTACTCAGATTTATTCTTTACAAAGAATTAAATTATTCCAAGAGCTGTTCTCCAAATAAATAAATAATCCCTTTTGAAAAATAATAGGATAACACTTTTGACTACAATCACTTGTGTAGAAATCCACACTTAATTAGATTACTTAGAGAATGTGATATGAATTTAAGGATGTCTGTGTTACATTCGAGTTTCGATAATTGTAATAAGTTATTAATGCAAAGATGTATGCGAGTCTTTGTTGAGTTTGTGTGCGTGTGCATGTTCTCATGTGAAACTTAGTTAAAATATTGACTTTATTTGTAAACATTCTAACTTGTATATGATGCTTGAAATCCGCTATATGTTCCAGAGGTATCTGTCTTAAAACGCATCCACATCAGGTTCTGAGTTGTTGTTTGGACTGGCGGGAGTTGTGAACCACACAATCTAGTTCCAAGAATAGGTGAAAATGAGTAACCACCGTTTCGAATCTGCAATAAATGTAAAATTTATTGTAAAGATTTACAAAACACATGTTGTCTTTATTTTAGGAAATACGAGGTTTGTGATTGATTGTACAGAGAATGAGTTGGAGGAATGAAATTAATGTAGTCGGTAAGTTTCTTAATGAAATGCAATATATCTACACTTTTCCTGCAGTCTTACAAATAAACCTGTTTTTTCGTGTTTCATACGACATCTGAAATTCTTAGTTTTGAAATAAGTAATTGATATGTAAAATTCTGTTCCATTAATACTGGTATTATTTGACATAGGACACTTTCCATTTCATCATTCTTTTTTGTCAACATATAGCATTTATTTCAAGAAACATGTTCCACATAAAGTTTAGCAATTACATCAATTATCTGAATTTATTTCGTGAATGTGGGGTTACATTCCTCACTTACTTACTAAACATATATTATATATTAAATGCAAAATACAAAATTACGAGAATTATCCCAATTATATAAAGACATTTATTGAAAACTAATGCATTCCTAACTTGACATGTAGATACAAAAGTAAAGTTATAAACCAAACAAGAAGATATTTCAAAGTTTAAAGATTAAAGGGCATGTCAGACATGCAATATTAGTGATCTTAACGACAGCAATAGACCTAGGTAAAATCTTTTCATACAAGCTGAATAAAAACAATGTATTACCTCTAAAAAGTCACTTGAGCAGTTGATTGATGTCTGTAAAGAAAACACTGTAAATGTGAGAGTAACGAAGTATCCACTTTGCTGACTGATGACGTAAGTACAATCCATGTTATTAGGATAGCTGTTAGGATTGGATGGGGATGTCAAAATACCGGAAGAAGATGTAAATGTACCTCCACATGCTGTAAAAAGAAGGGATATGTCAAGAAAAACGGGAAAAAACTAAACTTGTTAAAGACAAGTAAACGGAAATAATTAACAAATTTTCAGTAATAGTTAAAAGAATATATGTATATTCAAAAGAGTATATGTTTTGTATTAAAACACATAAAGCAGCTGAGTAATTGTGAAATAAGATAGCATGTGATATGTGATTCAGCCCTTATAACTTAATATTACTGTTACAATTAAGACTGGACAAGGTGGAGTAGGGTTATACTCAATGTTCGACTGACACAAAATATCTCAACCTTCGGTTTGGAAATATAACCTTTTCCTAAGATTAAATTCTTTACAAACAATTCAATTATTCCAAGAGCTGTTCTCCAAATACGTAAATAATCCCTTTTGCAAAATAATAAGAGATCACCTTTGACTACAATCACTTGTGTAGAAATCCACACCTTATATAGATTACTTAGAGTATGTGATATGCATTTAAGGATGTATGCGTTACATGCGAGTTTCGATAATTGTAATAAGTTATTAATGCAAAGATGTATGCGTGTCTAAACTGTGTTTGTGGTCGTGTGCATGTTCTCATGTGAAACTTAGTTAAAATATTGAATTTATTTGTAAACATTCTAACTTGTATATGATGCTTGAAATCCGCTATATGTTCCAGAGGTATCTGTCTTAAAACGCATCCACATCAGGTTCTGAGTTGTTGTTTGGACTGGCGGGAGTTGTGAACCACACAATCTAGTTCCAAGAATAGGTGAAAATGAGTAACCACCGTTTCGAATCTGCAATAAATGTAAAATTAATTGTAAAGATTTACAAAACACATGTTGTCTTTATTTTAGGAAATACGAGGTTTGTGATTGATTGTACACTGAATGAGTTGGAGGAATAAAGTTAATGTAATCGGTAGGTTTCTTAATGAAATGCAATATATCTACACTTTTCCTGCAATCTTACAAATAAACCTGTTTTTCGTGTTTCATACGACATCTGAAATTCTTAGTTTTGAAATAAGTAATTGATATGTAAAATCCAGTTCCATCCAGAAACTCTGAAATTCTTAGTTTTGAAATAAGTAATTGATATGTAAAATTCAGTTCCATTAATACTGGTATTATTCGACATAGGACACTTTCCATTTCATCATTCTGTTTTGTCTTTCCATATAGCATTTATTTCAAGAAAAATGTTCCACATAAAGTTTAGCAATTACATCAATTATCTTAAGTCAATTTGTCAATGTGCGATTACATTCATTAGTTATTTTCTATACTTACAATATATATATTAAAAGCAAAATACTAAATTACGAGAATTATCACAATTATATAAAGACATATATTGAAAACTAATGCATACCTAACTTGACAGGTAGATACAAAAGTAAAGTTATAAACCAAACAAGGTATTTCATGTTAACAAAGATTAAAGGAAATGTCAGATATTTAATATTAGTGATCTTAACGACAGCAATAGACCTAGGTAAAATTCGTTCTTACAAGCAGAATAAAAACAATGTATTACCTCTAAAAAGTCACTTGAGCAGTTGACTGATGTCTGTAAAGAAAACACTGTAAATGTGAGAGTAACGAAGTATCCACTTTGCTGACTGATGACGTAAGTACAATCCATGTTATTAGGATAGCTGCCAAGATATGAGGGGGATGTCAGAACACCGGAAGAAGATGTAAATGTACCTCCACATGCTGTAGTTACGTTAATGTGTGAAATAAAATAAAAGACAACCTGATTAAGCCCTCATATCTTACATTCACTTTTACAATGTTAGATTATAATGATATATAGAGGAGATACGAAATTCGAGATTTCTGATTGTAAACATACAGAGTAACTTTCTTGTAGAAATTCATTGCTTATATACAATTCAATTCTTTCAACATCTGCACCAAAGAGATAAATAAACTAGTTTTCAAAAGGTATGCTTAAACAAAAATCAAACGCGTCTTGTGCAGTAATCTGTATCTTACTTACATTCGTCATATTGCAAATAAATATGAAAATATTCATCAGTGAATGTGATATTGAATTATTTTAAGATAAGCAATATATTCATGTTCGGATAATTATAATATTTTATCGTTGCAAAGTTTTGTGTCTGTGATTGTGTTCGCCTGTATGTGCGCATGAGTAAATACGAATTAAAAATTAATTAAAAATTGAAATGAATTATAAATATAACAACTTGTATATGATGCTTGAAATCCTTTAAACATTCCAAAGCCATTTGTCGTAAATCGTATCCACATTAAATTTGTTGTCGTTCTCTGAACAGGAGGAAGTAAAGAGCCGCACAGCCTATTTCCAAGAACAGGGGACACAAAGGTACCTCCATTTCGGATCTGCAACAGAAAATCATGTGAAATTTGAAATTCTTATCAATTATTGTAATCCAATATATCAACGACGTCAGGTGATCAAATTATGTAAGTCATATATCTAAGATTTCATTATTACGAACAAGAATGTTCTACTCAGTCAAGAATGAATGTCAAGCAACATTACTGTGTCACTTACTGAAACTGTCATTTCATATTTTTAGTTGTCAGAAAAAATAATTTATTGCTGGAATTTGGAATTATGCTGTGCTAATTAAGATAGTGGTGCAATGAGCAGGGAAGAGGCAAATGGAACGGAAGTGAAGCACTTATATTTTTTCGAATATTTCATTAATTTCGTTTAGTATAATTATCTGAATCTTTACCATTTGAATTTAATGAAAAGTTCATCTCCAAAGAAAATTGTTGTGTGTTTTTTTCCATTTCAACACCGTAAATCTGTTTGGTTATGATTACAACCAGTTTTCGTCCTTACCATTTTATCAATCAATTAATTATTCATATTAAAAGATACTGCAATATTGTATAACCCTCTTAATAAAATAGCCTCAAACGCAATATGTTCGGGTTTTTAAATAAGAAACTTAGAAGCCCCTTGGCTGTGTTTAGGTAACAGTATTCTTTCATCCCATTAAAAAATTACTATTGACAGTGGAATTCCGCCGATAATCATGTATTACATATTCTAGGACACAACATACATTGTGCATAATATCTTAATCATTTCGATACAGTTATTATGGGCACATTAACCATGATATAGATGATTTATCGTTTACAATTGACAGCCATCGATTATGTAGAGTAATGCTCACATCATTAGGCAAGTATTTTAACATTCCAATACAATTTATAAGTAACTCCTACCTGGATTTTTCTGCATATTGAGTAGGAAAGATAATCCTCACATCTTTCCCTTCATTGAGAACACCTTTATCTTTTATGTTGTTGCTTGTTTGAACTACACTTATAAGTTCATTTCATTTCTATATTTTATTATTTGTGTTATTAATTTTCGGTTTCTTTTTGAATACCTGATTGCGGTTGATTAGTTTTTATGTGTTTTACATTAGTTTTATTAGTGTGTTTTAAAACAGTTTGAATGTGTACTTTGTCTTGTACTTCGTCTAAATAGTGTGAAGCACTCAGAGTTTTTACAAGAATAAATATTCAGTCAGTGGTAGTAGAAGTAGTAGTAAACTTGTACAATCATGTTTTAAATTTATATTATGTATAATAACGTTGCTCCTTGATGCATAACATTTACCTTCCAGCTTAATATATGGTAGTCAGGCGAGGAAATTGTTGTGACAACACTAACTGCAAACTTGTTGCAGACTATAAGTTTAGATTACATTAAATTACCAAGACTACAGCAGACTAGAAATCAGACTAAATTACCAAGACTACAATAGACTTGAATGCTACATTAGACTAAAATAATTTACCAAGACTACAGCAGACTAGAAGTGTAGGCTAAAATAGTCTAAATTTACCAGGATTAAAAGACAGTAGAAATGTAGACAAGATTAAATTACCAAGAACGCAAAAGACTTAGCATTTGGGCTAGAGTAGACTAAATTATCAAGACTGCATCAGACTAGAAGTCTAGACAGAATAGTCTAAGTGGCCAAGATTACAGCAAACTATATATCTGGACAGGCTAGACTATATTGCCAAAATTACAGAATACTAGATGTCTCTAGGGGTAAAAATTATGTAGTACGTACTACTCTAAATGAAATGATAAATATTTGTATTACTCATGTCATCAAAGAGCAGATACTCAGATATTGTTGCATTGTATATACATCATGCAGACTTCCATATATTTATTTTGTCAGTTGCAAATGTTTTTTTTCCTTATAACCAGGCTATTTTAGCACAACGTAATTTCAGTCTCCACTTTTTGATACTAATAAACCCAAACCAATGCTTTAATTTCTTTCTTATCATATTATATTTTAAATATGTTAAAAACATTTGAATGTGACGTGGAGAAGGGTCATTTTAGTATCTATATATCGTGACCTTTACATTACATGATTTTGAGCTATCGGCACAAAACAGTTGCTTTCACTCTCATAGTGCATCACAAACGTATTTTTGCATTCAGCCATATATATTTGTATCATCTCCAAATACTCCACATATATGACTGAATCCTCTCTTCTAACAAGTCACATCTCTAGCTACACATTACATATATTGGTAGATTATTGCCTCCATTGTGACAGAAATATGTTTAGATTCTCATCAATAGTGTGGCGTGTTGGTCCATCTTTTCACGATTTTATTAAATTCATAAATGATAAATATAGCTGAACCCAGAATAATATGTTAAACGACGCCTTCGTTTACGTGAACCAAACAACGGCAACACGCTGACTCTTGTAAACAACCGATGGACAGGTTTCGTTTGATTATCGGAGTGAAACATAAGTCGAAAAGAAAAGACACTCAAATAGACACTGCTACTGCTAGTGACATTGCTACTGCTAGTGACATTGCTACTGCTAGTGACATTGCTATTACCACTGGGCTAGTACACAGAAATTCTTCTCTAATTCTGATAACATAACAATGTGCTATCTATTATTGTAATCCGCAAGGACGTTTTATTTTGTTTCACTTCTATTTCACTTAAGTTTGTTTTCTTTGTTAAATTTTTAAAGTTATAAATATTGACACCGTTTCTTGTCATAGGGACTTCATTCACGGAGGAAATTTGGAGGCTATATTAAATGTTTTAGCATACGGCTAGAGACTTTGTGGCGCATCATTTCGTTGCGCATTTCTTGTAAGTGGGTGCATATGACTGAGAAACCAGGTTAACTTGTCCAACATGCAAAGGAGGAATTTATTAAAGAGCATTCTATTCTTTCCTCGCCTTTCTCTCCTCCATCATTTCACATGCAAAATTCATAGTTAATATGTCACATTCCTTATTGCATCTTCCCCATCAGCAGGTCACTTATATACTTCTCTTTATCATTTTATCCAATATACCTATATATATATATATATATATATATATATATAATTGAAAGCACTGAGATACAGACAGACAGACGAACGGATAGATAGATAGATAGATAGATAGATAGATAGATAGATAGATAGATAGATAGATAGATAGATAGATAGATAGATAGATAGATAGATAGATAGATAGATAGATAGATAGATAGATAGATAGATAGATAGGTAGGTAGGTAGGTAGATAGGTGGATAGGTAGGTAAGTAGATAGATAGATAGATAGATAGATAGATAGATAGATAGATAGATAGATAGATAGATAGATAGATAGATAGATAGATAGATAGATAGATAGATAGATAGATAGATAGATAGATAGATAGATAGATAGATAGATAGATAGATAGATATTCTCTATTTAAGTATTTCCTCCTTCGCTTATTGAAGTTTTAACCAAACCATTCAGTTCAGACGCACACCTCGTTACGTTTATAGGTACAAAGACGCAAAACATAAAGATATGTCCACAAACTTCTAACGTATTGCTAGAAATATGTAACATTAATCCTGACTTTTAAGACCCTCCGCTCTCGAAAAATCGAAAAACCTCATAGATGGACGATATGACAGGTCAAAGAAGAGGCTACTTTTAATGTATGAAAGGAAATTTAATAATAATAAAATATTTAGTTGTGACACGTAAATAACATGTCTCAGCATCACCGATTAGTATTGTAATTGATTGCCAAATTCTTGGTCATCATAAAAAGTGTTTATGCACGTGGGACAGTATCTTTTATTTGATTTTTAACTTTTCTTTAACAGAATCGAACTAGTTTGTCTGTTATTTGGTCGGATGTGGTATTGGTTGTTTGTGTAATTTTTCCATGCTGGTGATTCATGAAGTAAACAATGCATTGGTCAGTTGGCTGGTCGATCCCAATTCCATAGTTAGCACGCCTAGTGGTATTGTAGACTTTTTTCCCAGCACCAGCCAGAATTATGAAATTCAAACGCCCTTATTGGTTCAAATAATCACACAGTATTTTTGTCGATTTTGGAAAATTGCTTCAAACAGTTCCCTTCTGCTACAGGAGAAAGAGTGGGTTCTAAACAGTCTGCCTGAGATCTTTTCCAATCACTCTATTTATCTGTCTCTCATTTGGAATGCAGTACATCTGGCTTCCTCTCCTCAGTCACAGTCGACTGATTTTTGTATCTTGTACTAAGAGGACCTTGTCCAGTTTAGATATGCCTAGGCATTAAGCTCCCTGGCCGAAATAATAGTCTTGGTCAGTAGGCCATCTAATTCCTCTCAACCGCCAGAAAAAGTAAACTCAAGACCAGAAGCTAAGGCCAGAACTTTGAAGGAAAATATCAAGGGTTGAAAGAAATACTAGTATTGGTTTGAAATAGAATACCAAAGGTTCAATGAAGTATTATTATAGATTTAAAGTATTATTATAAGTGTTAATAAAATCGTGAGAAGATGGATCAACATATATATCTAACTCTCTTTCTCCCATTCTCTTATATATTACGAGATATTTTATACTTTATTAACTTTATTATATCTAATTACATTTCTTGCCAGGAAAAGAAGTAATATACCTCAACGTAATCATACATGCAGTTGGAGCTGTATTCCAGTGAGAAGTCCATGAAGTTAAGGTAGATGAAAGAACCAGGAGTTTGATTGATGACGTAAGAGTAGTCGATGTTGTTAGAGTAGTTGTTAGGGTATGATGGAGAATGAATTATGCCAGACGATTCGGTAAAGTTACCTCCACACACTGGACATTGATTGTTTAAGAAAAGTTAATTATAAATTGGATAAAATAATTCTTTACTTGTTTATTTCTTTTAAGTATAAAGTCTGTATTCACGCACCCGCACTTGTTTTCAGTGAGCTATAATATTATTAAATTATTATTTTCAAACTTGAATAATTTGTCATATATATATTTATCTGTCTATCTATCTATCGATCTATATATATATGTATGTATGTCTGTAAGTATACAATAAATTAGCAATTTACATTTTTAAAATTTAATTGAGACTTACCCGAATATGTTGCCCTAAATCCTTTCCTTACAGCACTGACATCAGTTATGAACAGCAATCTCATGTATCTTTGAGTAGAGCATAAAACTGGAGGGAGGACTGAACCACACAATCGAGGTGTGAGGAGGTGTGAAGTATCAGAATTGCCATCTCTTATCTACACAGGCACAGACATAAATAAATTACTTACTATTACTACTACTACTACTACTACTACTACTACTACAACTAAAACTAGCAATAATAATAATGAAGAATGCATCAGTGTGCTGTCAACCCTGTGGAATGAATTCTCGTTGCGCTTTACTGATGTGCGTTCTCATTTGCAAGAGGTCAAGATCGTCAGCACTCTTTTTGACTTTCCCTATGACGACGCCCCTTATGATGTGCACTTGGAGTTGACTGTGCTGCAGGCTTCGGACGTTCTCTTGTCCAAGTTCATTTCTTGCACTCCACTCATTGACTTCTACTGCCAGGTGCTCAGTTTCCAATGTTGTTAGCCCGTGACAAGCGTATGATCGCAATGTTTGGTAGCACTTATTCGTGCGAACAGCTGTTCCATTTCTCCAGATGGAGTTTTGTAAGAACAAGCTGCGTTCTCAGCTCACTGACAGTCCACTTTAATGACATTCTGTTGATAAACTTCTCATCATTAGAACCTGAAATTGTATCTGTCTCTAAGAACATGTAACATCATGTTTCCCATTGATCGTACTGTATTTTAGAACAAAACAACCTTTCCTTGGACACCTTGTTTCTTCTGGCCTAGTGTGCCTTCTTGACCTCCTGAATGGCCTAGTATCCGAAAAGTTTGCCGATCCCGGCCCTAAATGATAATCATTATTTAGAAATAGAGATAATATTGACCTGACATATCGCATAAATGCTCATGATTTATCATCCACATTTAAATGTACTCTTTTTTTGTCCGACTTCTTAATTATTATGTAACATCACACCACAACAAATGAGACTTTTATTTCTAAACACATAGCCAGAAAAGAGTGATTGAATAATTTTAAAATATTAATTTATTTTAACAAATAAAATGTATCCATTCACTACATAACATATAGCATGGCATCAAATATAAAATATACATAAAATCAGCATATAAACTAAAAAGTCAATAATATTCAACTTGCTGTCTTTACTTAAAGAATTGAATTCCGTTTCTTTATGGCCAATTAAATTATTCCATTTCATTAAATAATATTACAGCAATATTGTTACTACAGTCAATATTGGCAACCAATACGCAATAACATCATGAAGGTACAGTGGTGGTGTAAATTTGCATGTCCCTTTTTTAAATTTAATTATTATATAGTTTGTTAAATGTCAGCGTGACATTTCCTTTGGAGCTGTACTTGACGTTATTTTAGTAAGTACCAGAGTTAAAATAATAACTCCGGTAAAGAATATGCTGGAACTTGCTGATATAATCCAAACCAGTCCAGAGTGGATGAGCAGTTTGTGCTATCCAATAGTTTAAGGTTTACAAATAACGAACTAGCCACTACGCCTTAGAGACAAAAACTTACGTGTTGAAGAAAGTTCAATTTTCTAATCACTTTGATTTTGATGTAAATTAAGTCTGATCATGAAAAGGCCACCATTAGCTTATGGTAAATTAACTGACTGATTGACAAAAAATGATTTAGAAATACTTCGTGCACTTCGCTATTGATATAGTATACTTGTTAATTTGATGTATTATGTGAATAGACTATTATTAATACAATTCTGGCTTATGATACTGCCATGTAATATATTAAATACATTATTATAGTAGAAACACATTCGTATTCGATTATGTACTATCTATTATGCTGTGCGCTTGTATCAGTCTAATAAATACTGTTACATTAATTGTAAGTTGAGAATGATTGTTCAGAAAGAATGGTGTATAGATGTCACAGGGAACGAGGAACAGAAATCATATTTTATTTCATTTTAAAAAACCGCTAACAAAACTAGTTGAAGTAACCCGAGTTTTGTTATTTTCATATGTAGCATGTAATTCCAGTAACGGTCACCTAAGATCTCTTTAGTAGACAGACGTTCATGACACAGTGTGTATTATTATATCATATTGAATATATATATTAGTTTGTGAAAGATATGTATATTGAACAATTGGGACAATTACGCATGACTGGTCACATGTTGTTTACGAGAGAAAAGGCCAGTGCGCATTAGAATTGACCACAGTAAAATGTGCCGCATGGACAGCACTAAATATCCAAGGGAAAATCGAGTCATAAGGCATAACTTCTGGAAGTTTCTGGAAACCTTCAGTGAAGCTATATAAGAGGCAAAAGGAAGATTTTACTCTCAATGTTGAAAACGTCGATTCGTCTGAAGCCAGTCTAACTTCACGTATGAATTATCTCATGTACAGAGATTTCATAAAGGAAAGCTGCAAAAATCACTTTCCATCCGTTTTCCATCCGTCTGATGCCATATATTGAGTAACGAGGCAAAATTACTACAGTATAACTTTTGGCAAAGTGGGGAGTTCACTATCAAGAAAAAACCCATGCATGCGACGCTGGTTGTATGCAGTTAACGACACGAGGGACCACTTATGTTCTCTCCCCTGTCTGATTTTGACAGTTCTATACCGCTGTTGAGAGGCTAGCACCGGGATAATCTAACAGACATCCGGATTTCTACACTCAATGTAATGCGACGACACATCCCACTGGACGACTCCATCCGATAATGCTAAACGTCGTTGGGGTGTCCGTTTCCACGACAACCAAGAAACAACGACAGTTATCGAGGCTGACAACATTCAGCTAAATTTCAGATTTCTCTGCAGTGATAATCTGAAAGTGGTGCCTAGATTCTGCAGAATCTTCACCTGTAATGCGACGCTGCAATTGCGTCCTGTCTTCACTTTGAAGTGCCCCTTATAAATGACGTGTGAGATTACGTCATCTCCTTGGAACTCTGACATTAATAGTGAGTAATAATTAGCATGGCTAACGCGCACATACTTAACTCTAGGACTCTAAGAAAATGAACACTATTATATCATTTGTGAAATACGAACTTTAATGTTAAAAGTAATGCTTATTTTATATGTGAACTATTGTTAAAGCAGCCCCATTTGCCGCACAAGAATTGTGTAATTAATCTTTATTTTATATTTTGAATTTCATCATTTTCATCCCCCCTTATTTCCCACAGAGTGTATGACATTGGAAAGTTGAATGAATGATTAATCACTGTGCGAAAGAGTAGTGTCCCTTTTAAATCGGGAGATAAATAACCTGATTTAACCATCTTTCAACTCTCTTGTTATTCATAGTTTTTGAGAGGGACGAAAGAATTTGTATTAGTATTGTTTGCACTGTTCGTCTGTTCGTCCATTTATTCACATTCATGATACTCACTCACAACACACACCGCCAATAAAACGTTCCTTGGCATGACACAATAAAACTGGGCCCCACCCAAACATCAATGGTGTATGTCATGTGTGTCTATGTAACAACCTGACACGACGTAGTACTGGCATACGTCACACGGGCTTTTCTTGGAGGTGCACCGGAGCAGGCCAAAAATAGACTTCACCCCTTGCATCTCTAACTTCAGCTCGGGTCGGCTTAACAGTCGACACATACAGTTTGTGACAATAGAAATGGTAGATTTGGAACTTAGTGTTGTTACCTGACAATGTTTTAAGGAAATGAGCAAGTTTTCGTGTTCCTTTTTACTTCTCCCATGGTTTCTTTGTACACTTGTGGTGTGTGTTGGAGTAAAGTTCCCTATTTATAAACTTAATTGTTATATACATTATTAAAATGTCATAGTGACCCGGCCTTGGGCACTGCTTAAGATGATATTTTTTAGTTGAAGTAAACAACTCAGATGGAGAATATGCTAGAAATTGCTTTTGCAATCCAAACCAGTTCCAACTGGATGAGTACTTATTATGACTAATAGTCTCATACTTTTCCATAACAAGTTCATCCAATGGGGTGGACAAAAATTACTTTCTTGAAGAAAGTCTATATTCTAATCACTTTTTGATTTTGGCATAACTCGAGTCAGATCATAAAGGCAATCAGTAGCTTATGATAAGTTAACTGACTGATAATGGAAGAATGGGATTAGAAATAATTCGTAAATGTTTGCTATTGACCTATGATTTGAATTGGATAATACTTTATGTAACTGAACCATTATTTCTATGTTTATAATTTCATTATTTTGTGCATTATGCTTGTCAATTTTGATTAATGCTATATTTCTTATGCTCTGTGTATATCAGGCTAATGAAATAGTTAAAGGAGTTAAAGAGAAAAAGGAGTTTAAAAGATTAAATATGCCTGAAATTTAGCATGCTTTAATTTTACTGTTGCAGAGAAAAGAGTGCCTTTCTTTTTCTTTGCTTCAGGCTACAGTGACTACTATACTTGATCACATTGGTACGTGCATCGAGCATTGTCATAAAACTTATCAGAAAACGTGTTGCTATATGAGAGCCAAACAGTGAAAATTAATTTGGTCTTGAGAATTCAAAAAGATTATTTCGTACATTCCTCATAGTATACTAATTAGTGCAAATGAATATTCTAGAACACTCCACGTGATGTGCTTTTGATAGCGCATTTGAAGTTCTGGATGATTCTCTATGGTGTTCTTTGTAAGTGCATCGAAGATTTTTGAACAGTTGTGTAATGTGCATCGAAGGGTTACATTGGACAGTCGTCTAAAGAAGAAAGACAGTGACTTTGTTGCAAGCTGCATGATTGTGAACATGTGCAAGTGAGAGCCATCATTGGAAAGGTTATGTACATTGACTTTAAATATTTCTTTAAAACTCCACTCTCATTCTGTGCTGATTTATATCCATGAACATGATTCTATCTATCTATCTATCTATCTATCCATCCATCCATCCATCTATCTATCTATTTATCTATCTATTTATTTATCTATATATCTATCTGTTAATGTGACTGATGATGACTATGTTAGGATAAACTGAATGATTATCCAGTGTTAATTGAACACTGTTATGAAATGAAAATGTCAATGCTCTTTGATTATATTCATGTGTTGTATATATATATATATCTTGATTATGATTGTAGCTTAACTCCCCTTAAAAATCAGAGGTAAGACATTAAAATATGGAAGTGGCATTTCTGCTTAATTTTATGGACAGATGCTTGATTACACATATATCACTTTAATATTTATTTTCCATTCCTGGAAAAACTAATTTATCACCAGATCCTGGTGATCATGACCTACATATACTACTCTCTACTGATAATATTTTATTACTATTGTAGTGTCTTCTACTTTTATTATAATTAGTACACTTTCTAATTAAAACAGATTGTCAGGATTTTCTCTAAATCTCACCAGGATCCCATCAATAAATATTAAAAATTAAATATAGAAAAGAATAAAATTTTAGATTAAAAGAATAAGTGGAAAACGATATCTAAATGTAGATGTAAAAGGCAGTCTAACAAGTGCATGTCTGAATGACATGTACATTGCATCAGCAATGAGACAGGAGGATGTTTTTCGTCAGTGAAGTAAGCTAGTTGTGTCTGAGCTCTTGTCAGGCAGAAGTCCCACCAGTCTATTAAAAGGTAAACACATATAGGAAGAACGTAAGAAGGGTACTGAATGAAAGGGGAAGGAAAGTGACCGTTAATAATATGCATGTTGACTGGATGGAAGGAAGTCAGAAGTATTAATCCGTCCTGTGAATGAAAGCATGGACACATGTCGACCCTGAGGTCAAACAGAGAAACCTATAAATAAGGGAGGCCACACTGACCAGGCACTTTTCCACAACAATGACACATTGATGACGTAGTGTGTAGCATGCCCGGATTTCAAAGCAGTGTATATCTGTAATTTTTATGTGTGAAAGAAAAGCCAGAAGGCTTGATGAAAAAAACTGCATCTGAGATTTAAGGGAATCCATAAGCTACATTGTTACAGTTTTATTAATCCTTGATTTTTGCCTAAACGAAAGGTAACCAGTTGCTTTTACATTATTCTCTAATTAATAATTTTGTATAGAATGAAATCTTGATAAAATGTCATGTAAAACTAATTCATTTTATTTCAGGTTAGGGAGATTGTGCTCAGAGAAAATGATTAGCTTTTATTAGGTGAACACTGTGTAGTTGATGTTAGCAGTCTCTGAGTACTTTAATTTTAAATTGCAGGATTCTTCTTCTTCTTTACTTTGCCGTACATTTGGAGGCTTGCCAGTCAGAGCCATTGTTCCTACCATGGGTATAAATTTGGTTGCTGATGTGTACCATTGATTTTGTTGCTGGAAAGGAAGGTCTACATAGACTCTACCAGTAACAGTTAAACTCCGCCTTGTGACTGAGTTAAGTAACAATAGTACTTGGCCAGGAGTGTGAGAACGGTATATAGCCGTGTCGTGAATATTAAGAACTTGTTCTAATTTGGAACATTTGGAGAAGGAAACTAAGAGACTTGTTCAGGGGAAGACAATTATGGGAAGCTAATTGTGCTCAGTGTAATATTGTAATTGATTGATACTGTTTATTTTCTTTATTTGTTAATTTTCTTTTATATAAATATTTTTATTAATTTTCATCTGCTTTGTGTCAATTCTTGTTCTCTCCATTTCATGTAAATT
Organism: Sinotaia quadrata; assembly: GCA_028829895.1. NCBI lineage: Eukaryota > Metazoa > Mollusca > Gastropoda > Architaenioglossa > Viviparidae > Sinotaia > Sinotaia quadrata. The sequence goes on along the minus strand of CM054179.1, from coordinate 26,421,739 downwards.
CATTTATCGTAATCACCGCGTCTGTCACCATATCTGTCCATCTGTCCGTTTGTCTGTCAGTGTGTTTGTTAGTCTGTCCTGTCTGTCCTTAAGTGTGAGGACTAATCCTCTAGGGGTTTAAACGAGTCAACGGAGCGATTGACCTCAATTTGTGTATTTCGTGACGTACAGTAGTGGGGTACCAACATATATGCTCAATGATTTTTCATAATAATATAACACCTTAACCGCAAAGGTAAAGAGCTGAATATACTCAATCAATTTATGTCAAACTTTAAACAAGGACTTGTGAAAGAAGGAAATATACAACCTCCACATAATCAAGATAGCAAGGAGAACTCCCTTCTGTAATGAAATCTTCAAAGATGAGAGCGATGGGCAGCCCCTGTGACTGAGTGATGGTATATACACACCGAAGATTGTTCTGGTATAACTGAGGGTATGAAGGAGACGTGATCACTCCCGATGATCCAGTGAAATTCCCTCCACACGCTAACAACAAAACGATTATCATTTACTGCACGAAAATCCAAAATTAATAAAAACTATTGTAAACAAAATATTACATTTAGGGTTAATAATGCCAGAAGTGGACAAACACATAATGAAAAAACTGTAAAAGGAGTATTTACATTACTGACTATTATCCTGATGAAAATGTAAAGGTTTGGATTTGTTTACTGGACTAGTGAACACACAAAAATATGTTTTATTTATGATATGTGTCAGTCGAGGGCACAAACGTTCACACGGCCTCACATCACTAAATATTTAAAAAGAATAATGAAACAAATTAAATCTAGATACACGAGGTGTAAGTGTAAAGATATAGATCAAAGTCTTATATAAATGAATATTCTAAGAAAGGCTTGATTCAAAAAAGAGCAAATGTTTTTTGTGGGAAATACGTGTGCTTTTAAATACAGATGACGTTTCTGATCTGTTGGTTTCACTGAAAGGATAAAGGTACGTGTTGCTATTTTATGAATTTCATGATTAAGATTTTGTGTAAAGTATAAACAGGATCATTTTTCGTGTATAATTAATTCACGTTTTATTTCAGCTTAGTGAAACTGTGCTCAGAGAAAATACATTTGTTTTGTCATTGTACAAGAACACTTAACAGTTTGCATATAGCAGTCAATTATTACTGCCTTGTTTAATTGTAGGATCTATCCATATTTCTCCCAATCCATCCTACTAAATGTTGGTCTGATGGGCTTTTGATTTGTTGATACCTCAACCTGTTGGTTTTGGAACAACATCCGTACATCAGTTTGCTTGGTTGTTTCCACCTGGGGAAACCAAGTCGTTTACCTAAAGTAGATCTGTTGCATGGTTCCTAATTGACATGTCATAAACAGGAGAGCGCATGGGTGATAACACTAATATCACTGTTAGCATGTTAAGTAGGATAAAGTTACATTAACCAGTAGTGTGAAAACTGTGGAGAAACATTTAGATATAGAGAACGGAAAAGAAATAGAGAGGGAAATTATGAACCTGATAGACTATGTTCAGAGGGAAGCTAGGACTCTAATAGAGGCTAAAATTTACCTGATTAGACTAGCAGATACTATGGAACTGTAATTGTGGAATTTGTAATTTGATTTCTGTTTTCTGTCTTTTATTGTTTATTTTTGTATATAAATATTTTGTTAATTTTTCACCCATCTTGCCTCATTTCGTATCATCTTCACTTCTTGTAAAATTCATCATTGTGGTCATTGTACCTGTCTTTTGTGTTTGTCCAGTTCATTGTGAATAATTCCTTCCTCAGGGTGCTTGTCCGAGCTACCAGAAGTAGTTGACCTCAATTGTTGTGTTATTCAAATTATTCATTAATTTACGGGCGGCCACCACTTATGTATAGTCGATGCATTCAAATCCACAAAAAAGACATGTTTTTCTCCAATATAATTCTTTTGAATGTTCTATCAGCGAATTCATTTCCAGTTTGGAATGATAAAAGAAAAAAATGTTATTTTAACCAGTCAGTTTTGAAGTCACATGTCTATGCCTCTTTCTATACAAGACAACAAAGATGGAGTGTTTGAATTGATGAAGTGTAGCTAAGAATTAGGTGAAACTTAAGGTGAAAAGTTATTCTGCAACATGCTAGTTGTTGACTGAAATCACTGTAATGTTTGTGATCTAATCATGTTATAATTATGAAATATCCAAACCACGTGTAAATTACTTTTGGTGTATAACTTTTGGAAAACATCCATCAAGAAATAAAAAATAAATCATTGCAAGCTTTCGTATTTTAGCTCTAGGATGTAAATAATTTACATTAAAATAATGATGATGTCCACAGAAAAGATATAATAATAACGAATACTAAGTTCAAGAATATGAAATTAATCAATATAGGAAAGCAGTTATCACATTTGCCTAATACATACTTGCTCACTTGTTCACTCTCTCTCTCTCTCACTCTCTCTCTCTCTCTCTCTCTCTCTCTCTCTCTCTCTCTCTCTCTCTCTCTCTCTCTCTCTCTCTCTCTCTCTCTCTTCTCTATCATTGGTTTGTCTGAGATTGTATTGTATTGTTTGGCTTACACAGTTAATTTTCCACGAGGAAACATCAAGTAAGTTTTGCAGAATTACTTTTCCTCACATTTATTTTACTCTTATGTTTACTTCTGTACATTTTTTATTTTATTTTATTTCTTATTACTTATATTTCTTTTGAAGGATATTTTGTAGAGATCGGTACATTGATAAAAAAAACAACAACAAATAAATAGAAGTTTTAGAAACCAGTTTTGTATTGTTGAGTGATTTCTATTGTACCTCGTTGTGTAACAGGATGACTCAGGGTAACTATAATTAATGCTACAGTGACAGTGAAGGTGATGAGAGGGATGGCGTTGAAATACATGACTCAGACAGTGAGGACGAATTGGATATACTGTTTTTGCGGCTGACTTTATTCTAGATTGCAGAAAATTCAGTAAGTTTATTAATAGACCGATATACAAACACTGCCCATGCCCAAAATGTACATGTGTAATTTTGGTGCCTCAGTCCGCTAAGCGTAAGAGACGAATGCAAAGACTACAAGAACATTAGAGAGAATTAAATAGGAACATTTAATCAGTGTTCACATAAATTCACATTAGTTATAACAAATGCTAAAGAACGACAAGCACCGGTGACAATAATAAAATATGCGTTTCAAACGCATTTAACGAGAATGATATTAAAGATAATAATAAGAAGAAACACAATAAATAAGAAGCAAAACGTAGAAATACCTTGGACAAACGGATTTTGCAAACACTGAAGATGAAGTAGTAAAACCACTACCAAAAGTGTGTGCCAGTGAATATCTGAAAGTTAAAAAATGAGCAATTTTATTTTAACAGTTAGAACTAATTAATGAAAAGTTTTATTTCATAAACAAAGTAATATTCTGATAAAATTATTCCACCACCAAACATGGGTATTTTCTAAACTTATAATTATGTTTATAATAGTTTGCATGTACTTTAGATGTTGGGTTTTGTGCAAGACATAATTAGCTGATTATTCTGTTTGCATTTTGTGTGAGACATAATTAGCTGATTATTCTGTTTGTATTTTGTGTGAGACATAATTAGCTGATTTTATGTTTGATTATTATGCTCTATTTTGTGTGAGACATAATTAGCTGACTATTATGTTTGTACTGCTGTATTTTCTGTGAGACATAATTAGCTGACTACTTTGTTTGTATTGCTCATTTGATGTGTCCTATTGAGATGTGGGTACGTGTCAGGTGCAGGTGGGTGGATGACCTACGGTCAGTTAGATCTGCAAGGGTCATTAATCAGATCCATAACGGAAGCGGGAACATCATGCTGAAGTTTCTACACGTCAGCATTAATTAGTGTCAGAGTCAGGTGTGAGGTCCAGGATTCCCTACATAGCCTGGCACCACAACAAGCATAATTCACCTGTCTTATAGTTAGTTAACTAAATCAACTGCGTGATGCAATAGAACCAGTCTCTGCAACGTGGCAGTGCCTGCTAGATCAAGAATCAAATAGTTGGCAGAGATGTAAATTCCTTATTTTGTAAAGGTGATAGTGCAGTTATTGAGGTATAGTTAGTATGCAGTCATGGACGTTTCATGTGTCAGGAGTTGGTACAGGAGTGAAACAATTACTGCTTTATGTATCAGGTGACAGTTTGGTTGGTTGAAAATGTAGATAATATTGCAGCCTTAATCTTTTGTGTATCAGGAGTTTGTATGGTACTGGTGTAATTCCGATTTCTGTATCGGTAGGTTAGTTTTGTGGTGAGTTGATGAGGATCAACAGTTTCATATTCTGCCTATAATTATCTTCTCTGTGTTGTTCTGTGTCACAGCAGCCAGTTGATGCTCATGTTTGCTTGAAATAACTACTTTTATTTAATTGAATGTTAGTCATTTATATCGGGGGGGGGGGGTAGTTTTCCGATGAAGATATTTTGTATTGATGTCACAAAAGAATGATAATTTAAATGAGTTTGTTTTCATACGTTTTCATAGAATTAGTCTCTGTTGATTTTGTTCTTTTGCTTACTTTCTGGATTTTACCAATATTAGTCTGCACTCTTCAATTTTATTAAAGTATGACTTCAATTGTAAAGGCTGGCTAGACAATGCCTGTGACTGAATAATTGTAACTGTTTGTTTTATCATTGTGCTGTGACTGTCTCTGACTGTTGCGCCGTTACTGTGGTGTGAATCTTTGCGTCTTCTCACGTCATTGCCTGTCAAGTGTATGAAATAGCAAACTGTCACGGGTAGGGGTTTAGAGCCAGGAAATAGGTAGAGGAGTTGCTGTGAATGGGATGATGACCCCCACCCCACTCGGAGTACAATAAGACGTAACTGCGGGGAATGCTGCTTTATAATTAGTAGCTAAAATAGTCCTGTCATTTGCAGGCCTTACAAATCCATAAAATTAGCATTTATAAAATAAACTATGAGAATAGACAATCATTCATACTCTTACACTGGACGTCTATATAATAAAATATGTATATATTGTAATGTATGCCATTATCAAGACGTACTTGTTGTAAACCTATTGTTTGGGTCTTTTTAAAGAGACCTGACATTTATTTGTTTGACATAGACTTGTATTAACTGGCATCAAGAGATCTCAATGGAAAGATTCTCAAAGCAATTTAAATACAGGCTTTTTTATCTGGACTGAACTATACGCAGGTTAAACAAACAAAACATAAAACTGTATAGTTTTCATGAATCACTTTCTCTCCAATGATACTTCGTCAATATAAACTAAACATGAAATAGAAAGCAGTGTGATCATACGTTCTAATATAAAAATGGGCGGCAACTTCCATAAATTGTATTGAAGGATTCGTTCAGATATGTGAGTTACTGCTCAATGTTACGACTTCTACTCAATATCTGGACGGCCAGCATTGAATTAGAGTGAAATAATGTTCACATAAAACATCATCATATCAGTTTATTTCTCTCCATCTCTCTCATTCACACACACACACACACACACACACACACACACACACACACACACACACACACAGACACACACACAGCCACATAAAAGCTTATGTAGCCCATACCCACATCTAAAACTGGACTACACGCCGACCTAGTTCTAGGACGGCTTACCTAGCTCACTAAACTAACCAATGGAAGCACAGCTCAGCCACGTGCAAACAAACGTGCAAGAAATACCTGGACATCTTTAGTCGAATCCAAGCTGACCACTGAGGCAACACATATTTTGACTCCCTGTGTTAATAAAGTGTAACCTTAACACGGAAAGAAACCAACCTCTGTACATATTACTGCCAAATGTAAGTGGCTTTGTTTGCCTAACTAATATTATATTAAAATGTATCTCTTAACATTAACTGTATTTTATGCTATTGATATGTTATAGTTGTGTTTTAATAGGATGTATTATGTGAGTAGTCTATTATTTCAACAAATGTTTGAACTCAGCTGCTTGTATATGGTGTGTTAAAACTTGATATGCATTGATATGATGCTTTTATTATGTGTGTACTTGTATTAGGCTGGAAGCTTAGCATTTGTTCTCTGATTATGTTTTTTTCAGGGACAAGCAGCCTTTTCTGTATTCTACTTATTTGTTCATATTATTTGAATCTGCTGGTTCACTGATTGTAAATCACTGTGACCATAGTAGATGTGGGAAGCCTATACTGCTACTGCAGTGTGTAATTGCAAGAATACATGGCACTCCATTGATGTAAGGTGACAGTGATTACTGACTACAAGGAGTCATTTCTGGTTCAGTGAAGTTACTAAAAATCACTACAATTGTTATTCGGCTTGAAATAGTTGATACAGCAAAAAGAAATACCCAGGTTAATTCAAGAAAACAAGTAGCAGAACAGTGTTTTCCAGATGTAAGTGAAACATATGGAACTGTCACAAAAACAGCAGACAATAACTTGTGACTGGCAAAGCATGTGATGGACTGTTTGAGTCTGTGCTTAAATTCAGGTTATGCCAAAACTATTATCACTTATCTCTAATAACTCCATTTCTGTTCTCTGATAAGAATTTCCCTGTAATTGTATAGAATTGTTGAATTGTATTTTCTTCAATGTGTGATTGGAAAAATA